>QNGE01000736.1:113964-177439 GCA_008508345.1 Paragonimus westermani
AGTGTCTCCCGACACCCACGGTTATTGGTGGCTTCCAGTCCTCTGATAAATGTGACGCTCTTTGGCTTCGACTACCACTGCGCGGCCAAGACTCACTCCTAGTGGGTGTAATTTATCGTTCTCCTTCATCAGACGTTCCCGACGACAACACCCTTCTGGTAAGCCTGGAAAACTTCCTAGGCCTACAACGCTTTACACATCTGCTTATTATGGGTGATTTTACCGCACCGAACAGATAAGCAATAAAACATGGTTGCAGCCGGGATCCTAAGAGGAGCCACACGTTCACTGATCACTACAGTGTCAGCGGTTCCGGCTCACTCAAACATTGTTACGTTTTCGAAGTCAACGTTGAGGTGATCTTTTAGGTGATCTTTGGAGAGACCGGGGTTGTTTATTTCTATGTTTGACCTAATATTGCTACTAGTACATTGTCTGTTCCCAACTTTTGTGTACGCTTAAACGTTCGTCTGAACGAGTATCAATATCAACGAGTACCATGCGTACCCGAACGTACGTCTCTACTGCATGCTTGCTTGTCGTTGTGCTGTGTTAATGTTTCGTCTCGTTATTCGCTCACTGTCATGGCGACTTCGCGTGTCTATAATATACCCATTGTTTACTCGTTGCTTTTTTCGCACCGGCCGGCTTTGATTAGGTTGACCCTACAAACCGAATGCTCCCCCTGTCAGCCCATTAAGAATATTTCCGCACTTGCCGATACAGCGAATTCGAGGAGGCATAAGTACAAGGTTTCTACATCACTCAGCAGCCTGTCCTATGCTTCGCCTATGTTGGGGTTGTCTACAGTGAGCTATTCAGCGACTGCTTTCTGAACTATTTGTGTTCATACTTTCATAGAGAGCTAATCCTCTACACCACACACCTCATGCTACCGAGTATTACCAGAATACTTCAAGGCGGGGATACGACGCAAGTATTATACTTCCAGTTCCACAGGAAAACCAATGAAACCAAGGCCAAATCAAAATGTGACCCGCGGCCGGTGGTCATTACAGCGGGACAAACAAATTGAGCAACCCAGCATTCCATGAATGTTTGTGACGATTTCCGACCGGCAATACGCAGTTGGCGTAGCTTCTGGCCAGCGTGTAAATTCGTCTACACATGTCAAGATAAACGTACACCCATTCGACAGTGGCGAAAGTTCGACCAGGTCAAAATGCAAGTGATAGGAACGCCCATTAGGGGATGCAAATTTCCCCACTGGGTCGCTCATGTGACGATGAGTCCTAGACCGTTGCCAGTGTAAGCAGACATCCCAATCGACGTGGCGCCAGACAAAACGATGGGTGACAATTATGACTGTTGAACGTATGACTGGATGGGACCTGTTGTGCAGCGTGTCGAAAATTCGGTGGCAGAAGGCTAATGAGATAACCGGGGGAGGACTGCCTTTTTAGGCGTTGCAAATAATCATTCCTTCGGATGGAATCAAGGGAACGTTTTCTAGCTCGAGGGAACTGGGTCAACGCAGCTGTTCTACCTAAGACGTTGTCGTGTGTGGCTGCGGCCGCTGCCAGATCGAATAAGCTGTCTGCCATGCTCGTTATATTGTTGAGGCATGAGACAGAGTTGACAACTGAATTTGCAATGCCTGAAATGTGACGGATATCTGTCCTGAAATGAGCGATATAATCCAGGTGTCGAGTCTCTCTGAGGGAATACCTGTTGGTTGTCGAGTGTAGAGCGTATGCCAGTGAGTTATGACCAGCGAAGATGATAAAGTCTCTGCCTTCAAGGAAATGTCCAAAATGGCGGACACCGAGGTGTACCGCCAACAGTTCCTTCCCGATAGTACTGTACCGCGATTCGGTTGGTTGTGAACGTTTAGGGGAGAAGGTTAGGCACAGGTCGTCATCGAATTGCTGCTACAAAGCCGCCCCTACAGCCACGTTCGATGCATCCACAGTTAGCGTCAAAGAAGTGGACGGATGATGACGTGACAGAGACGTTATATCGATGTTAACTGTCTCTAAATTATTGGAGGTCTTTCTTGAGGCCGATGTAAGTACGAATACGCGTCCCTTACTTCTGAGCAGATCGGTGTGCGGTCGTATTAGATGGACACAATTAGGAACGAAACGGAGGTGAACCTTATTAAATTGTCGGGACGGCGAAGCTGTTCAAACCGTGCGAGCTCTGGGTAGCTCACTACTGTCTGCACTATGTAGGAGGAGTTTCGATCCCGCCGGTGGATATACTGATATGGAAGGGTTACGCAGGGCACCATAAACAAGCATTTAGCTAGGTAAATGGTCTTCCCATGATAAGCCGAATGGGTAAATAATAAACGCAAGCGCGCGCAATGTTCTTCTTGTGATGAGCTAGCCACCAAGATAAACAAATACGAATAAACACCATGCAGTTCACGGTACACGTCGTGAATAAAACTTTGTAAATCCGAGCAGCGTTGCTCGGAATAAACGGCATGCGCGAAAATTCGAAAAGCCCAAACTGTGTTGTGACTGTTGTTTCCGAGATCTCTTCGGGGGTTACAGGAGCCTGGTTATAAGCGCGCACCAAGCCCGTTGTTTTGAATATTTGTCTTGCTGATGAATTTGTCGCCAAGGCCTGGACGTGAGGCAGTGAATATCTGGTGGGGGTGGTTGCGCTGTTCAGTGCTCGATAGTCGCCACATGGGCACCGGTCGTTAACAGCACTCTTGAGCACCGTGTGCAAAGACGAAGCCCATGGAATACTGGACGGGCAGATGATGCCAGGTTGGAGTATACGCTCAAATTCAGCCCGAGCGTTTTTGAGCTCGTAGAGAGCTGAGTGGCATGGACGCACTCGATCTGGCGGCCCTCGTGTGGTGATGCGAAACGCGACGTCGGTTGTCACGGCTGGCAGTTCGTTAGCGGGGCGGACTAGATGGGGGAGTTTGGATGGGTTACTCATGGAACTCAAAAATTGCGGGATTGACCGGCATCAGATTGAACACAGTGGAGTGGAAAAGCTAACCTCGGATATTGACACCGGTAACAGAGAACGATATATCAGCTACAGAGAAAACCCAGCGAGAATCACGTCGAAGACCAAACTTTAAGCTCATCAGCCGATGACCGGAGGTTCTAATGGACATACCGTCTGCAGCTCGGAGCGTAAAACCAGGTTGTGATCCTGCATCCGTTACCGAATGCGGGATGCTACTAACTTTCGCTCCTGCATCGATTAAACGATTATATTTTGGAGATACAATCCTCCGGAAAATAAAAGCGAACGTTGTTCGCCTGACTTGTGGCTGTCGTCACCAAACCACGTTGGCCAGCCAGTTCTAACGCTTGTAACCATGGCGGCTACATGATGATCGGCATCGTCTAGATTTTTCACCATACTTCCCATGGTACAGACAAACATCGCTAGTCCATATTCCGGACAGTGATTGAGCACGCGTCAGAATAATTTTGGATGATGACCTAGTACGGTAAATATTGTCGCGAAGATCCGTCAGTTCACATCGCAACCGAGCTTTCTGGGCGTTTGGTTTCAAAGGATTGAGTTTATGACACTAAAGTGTTTCATGCAGAACTGCTATTTCGGCGTCCTTCACGACAATCAGGTTATCGGCTGGACTAACGAGGGTAACTACTTGCCCGACTAATGGTGATCGCACCATACCCAGCAGACGGTCACGTACTGCGTCGGTCAGAGCCGTAGTGGCGAGCCGGAGAGGTCACTGGCCTTCCTGCGGTAGGATGTCGAGCCCAACTAAACCGAGAAGCCCCTTCGAATAATTTGTTCTCCAGAGGTATACCTTCTGTATAACTGAGTTACTGTTTTTACATATTTTGATTATTCTTATTTTTAAATCGATATATTATCCATTCTCATATAATGGAGGTCGAACCTCACATTTTGTCAGACGCCTCGATCAGTGCTCTAGCCATACCGTTTGCGCCCTGTAGAAAGAACTATCCCGGATAGTGGTTTCCTCATTTAGAAACCACATTTTCGCTAAGATAAACCAGTTCGGCGCTAACCCGTTTTCATCACGCAGTGGCTGCACTAGCACCTCAAGTCATTGACGAGGTGGACGATATTCTGGAGTTAACAGATTCCACGAAGCCCAATGAGCAACTCACATTAACTGTACTTGAGCTCGGCTTGTCAAATCACCAGCGTATTTCTCATCTTCTGAGTGCGACTGAGCTCGGTCACCATAAACCATCGCAGCTCCTTCACCGTGTGCGATGTTCAGCACGTACGACACACATGGAAGAGGCTCTACTCAAGGAGATGTCACTCCAGCATTTGCCTAAAGAAATGCAGAACATCCTCAGCGCGAACCCATCGGCATCCTTTTGCACCTTGACTAATGTCGCCCACCGGATCGGTGAAGCATACGGCACCGCTGTTTCCCAACTCGCTTTAAGTAGTCAGGGCGCAACTGCCACTTTAAATGCTCGAGTTGTCGGAGTGACTAGACAAATTCAGGCCCTAACGACGCTGCGTCCAGGGTTGCGCTGGACTAGCCCTATTCGACGATACAGTGGACGCTCAGGGTCGCATAATTCTCGTCAGTCGCCGCCGAGCGCTAATCCCGATCATTTTTGGTGCCACCAACAATCTGGAAAGAAAGCTCTACGATGCCGACAGCCTTTTACCTCTGGTCTAGTCGGTAAGCAGGGCAGCGAAATCCACATGGCTGCCAACGCAGCTCGTCCGCCTGGTCGTCTCTTTTTCCCAAAATATCACGAATCGGGGATTCGCTATCTTGTCAATAGAGGTGCCGAGGTCAACGTGATCCCACCTGAGGCCTACGACTAAAACAGTTCATCCACTTTTAATCTTCGTGCGGCCAACTGAAGAACCATAAAAGTGTTTGGTCAGCTCTCTCGGACAATTAATGTGGGTCTTCGTGGGCCTTATGCTAAATCTTCACGATCGTCGACGTCGAAATTGTGATTACATCTTGTTAGATTTCAGATGACACCGTCTAGTCGACCAAACGACAAAGCTTACAATTGCCGGGATTCTGACCGATAAGGTGACAATCAGTCCCGTACATCGATGCCCTATGGAACAAAACTTCTTTAATTTTATAATTGATAAGTATCCGACTGTTTTTCAACAGTCTTCATCTCTGCCTGCCGTCACAAGTTCCGCGATGTACCACATAGTCACGACGGGCCGACCGGTGATTACCAAAGCTCGTGGGTTGGCACCAGAAAAAATTGAAATAGCCCGTGCTGAATTTGAGCACATGTTCGGGCTCGGAATCATCCGTCCGTCCAGTAGCCTTTCGGCCTCTCCAGTAAACATGATCCTTTAAGCGTCAGACGGTTTACGCCCTTGTGGAGATTATTGTTCTCCTAAAAACGCCACAGTACCCGACAGGCACCCGATCCAGAACATATAGGACTTTACTGCTAGCCTCCAAGGTACCCGTGTGTTCTTGAAAATTGATTCGGTGCGCGTATACCATCAGACCCCGGTTGCAGACGGGGATTTCGTCGAGACAGCCATCATCACATCATTTGAGGTTCTACGTATGCCGTTTGGTTTGCGAAAAGCCGCACGAATGTTCCGACGTATTATCGACTACGTCACACAGGGTCTGGATTTCGTCCACCCCTACATCCAGGACCTATTAGTTGCAAGCGCTTCTGAAGATGAACACCAGATTCATCTGGGACAGCTCTTCGACAGATTAACAACTTTTGGCATGACAGTTAATGTAGAAAAGTGTTTTTGGCCAGCCGGCAGTAGAGATTTTAGGGCACCACGTTGACCAGCACGGTATTCGATCGCTAACCGATAAGGTAGGACCAATCCGCGATTTTCCTCGTCCTACCACCCTCGCTGCTATTCATCGATTCAACGGGATGGTCAACTACTATGGGCGGTTTATTCCACACTGCGCCCAGCTTATGCAGCCTTTAATCGATTCACTCTGCGGCCATTTGGATGGAGTCTTAGTACTATCAACAACAGCCATCAAATCGTCAGATGGAATAAAATATGCATTAGCCACTGCCGTTATGTTGTACTATTTCAACTTGCCCGCGGAAATAAGCATAGCTGCTGACGCGTCAGACATCGCAATCGGGGTCCCACTTCAACAATTCGTCTATGGACCCTGGAAACCGCTTTCTTTCCTTTTCAGACGTTTAATTCCAGCTGAAACAAGATATAGCACATTCGGTCATGAAATGTTACCAGTTCGCTCGACTGTTCGTCACTTCCGACATGTCTTCGATAATAGCCAGGTCGTGATTTTCACCCACCACGAAACGTTGATTTTTGCCTTTTACAGCGGGTCAGAACGATATTCGTCTCGCGAAGCTCGACATTTGGACTTCGTATCCCAATTCACACCTGATGTACGCCACGTTTCTGGCAGCGATAACGCTGTGATTGAAGTTTTACCTCGAGTGTCGGCACCAGTTGGTCACGATTCAATCGACTTAAACGCCATGGCCAGCGCACAACGTTTGAAAAATGATTTCCGCGCTTCCTGACAACAATCAGCTCTGCATCTGACTGATCAGCCTTTGCCAGCGTCTGCAGGCACTATCCTTTGCGATGCTTCCACTGGACATTCACGTCCAGTAGTTCCTATCCTTTTCCGACGACGTATGTACGAAACGCTATATAACATCGCCCATCCTGACATCCGGGCTCACTTCCAATAGGTACGTCTGGCCAGGTTTGCAAAAGGACCTTCGCATGTGGGCATGGACTTGCATAGCTTGTCAGCAAGCCAAGGTTTACTGCCAAGAGTTGGCCCAGATTGGCTGAAACCCGCCGATCACATCTCGAATTGCAGGTCTTCACGTCAACATTGTAGGTCCTTTACCACCTTCAAATGGCATGACCTATCTCTTGACGATAGTAAATCGTTTCACGCGGTGGGTAGAGGCCGTCCCCATACCTAACGGCCGTTCGGAGACCGTTGCAGCCGCATTCGTTGAGCGTTGGGTGGCATCTCATAGTTGCCTGGCCACGGTTACGGCTGACCGTGGCCCTAAATTCGAGAGCGGTTTCTTCGCGGAAACACTGAAAGCGTTTCGGTGTCATCGTACACGGACTACGGCGTACCACCAGGCTGCACACGATATGGTAGAACGCTTTCACTGAAAAGTCAAAGAAGCCCTTGCAGCCGTCAATGCACTCCGTTGGATAAAAGTTCTTAAGGCCGACATTCACGGCCCCAGCACCGAGCTCCTGCACGGCCAACCACGGCGTCTTCCTTGTGAATACTTCTCGTCTTACGATATACCGCTTCATACGCCAAACAGTTTGTTTCGCACATGCGCCGCCTCCGTGTCGCAGACACAGAAAAAATGCAACAGGGATTTGTTCCCAGAGATCTCCACGACTGCACGCATGTGTTTGTTCACGCGAATGGTTCATGGCCTTCACTCGAGCGCCCTCACGAAGAGCCCTTCAAAGCACTTTAACGGTGATATCGTTTCCATGTGCTTGAGCGTCAGAGTATTGGGGACATGATTAACATGGATCGTTTGAGGCCTGCCTAATTAAAAAAACAGAGGAAGCCTTCAGAACTTCTGCGCGCCCCACATCCAGGGCGACAACTGCCTTTGAACAGCGTCGTCCAAGCGCATCGTCCTCATCGGACAACAAGACTTTGCGGACGACGCAAGCTCCCGGTGTAATGCGTTCGGGTCGTACGGTGTACTGGCAAAAATGTCTCATGAGGACTAACGTTTGTCAAATCTCGTTCTTTGTCAGCTATAACAAGAACTGCTAACTGCCTTCGAAAATACAAGAAAGTCGTTTTCAAAACAGCAGAAATACAAACAATTGCCTTTAGTTGAATACGTCATTTATTGTTGCACTGATATTCGCCCACTTTCGTTTCATTTTGTGTCGTGTGTTTTGTCCGACGATGGCTTGGCGCGTGTGACATCATCGATCGCGATCACAACTGAGCCCCTACTGGACGTCGCGCTTAGACGTTCCATTTCGAGCATTTATTACTTTTTTGGTAGTTTCGGCGCACTTAGGGTATGATACTCGAGTGGGAGTTCGCTGGAAACTGTGGGTATTGGTGCTATTCCACCTGCGGCGTCTGGGGATTGTCACACCAATCGCGGGCTGAAAGGATATCAGTTGGTATGCCTTGCAGCAGATCAGGACAAGGGTGGCTAGCCCCAGTAATTCTCACCAGAATCAGTCGGTTGTTGTCACAGTAACCTGCTAGAGGAGAGCTGTGTAGCAACTTGGAGCGTACACTGGATTCTCTGCGGTAGGATGTGTAAAATAGTCCCAAAACTCATAGCTGCATAATGTACCTGAGTTAATGAGAAAGTTTGCGTGATACATGCTGTCCGATTGTTTGTCTGTATGTAATGTGACTATGGCGCGAACCCGAAAATACACACTTGTCACAGTCTTCTGCTTTGCTTGCTCGTCAACGGCCGGTCTCCAGCTTCTCTGACTAGTTCGCACGTGGATGCTGTTTATAGCGCTCTCACAGATCACTTGCACATTTCGTCGAATAAAGATTTAGTCTCCCTTCTCAACGGCTTTTTTCTCGCGTCGGGTAATCGCGTACCTGGAGAAAAAGCGACTTAGCGCGACGAACACTAAACCGCTAGGTCACCCTGTGCATACTCGGGCAACCGTTACGTTCACGACTTTCAGAAGGGACCCTGGCAACCGTGATTCACCCATCGCATGTTGCATTTCTCGAAGAAGATCCCATGGCTTCTTGTCACCCAACTTTGACCGTTGAAACAGCTGTTCCAGACGCTTTTGATCAGACAGCTGCGTTTCCTTGATAATTGTTTACTTAGCGTACTCATCACGATCGGTTGCTGAGCTTAGTAGGTTGTCGCTAAACATTTTCAACCTCTCTCGGGAAAGGCATGATATAAGCTGCGTGAACTTGTCCGAATTATTCGTCATACGCCGGTTTTCAAACTCTATTTCCCGCACCGCAAACCATAGCTCTGTATAAGGGTATCTAACGACAGAAACAACTAACGCAATCAGTGATATGTGGGGTGAAAATGTTGAAAAAAATTTTCCTAATGTCAAAAGCGATTGTTTGAAGGTAAACGAGCAGTGATATGAGAGGATTAGAAAGCTTAATTCAAGGGTATGCCGGAATATACGACTAAACAGACTCACCAATTCGTAAAATCGAGGAAAACAAAGCCGGGCGGTGAAGAATAACGCAAGGAGTAAACGAGAAGTGCTGACGTTGTCAAGGTCTGTTGCGTTATTTTGATATTGGTGGGCTCTGATTGATGCTGAAAGGTGGCCCTACGCTTTGTTTTTTCCCTAAACAAGATACGTTACTCATCTTTGTTCCTACACCGTCTACTTTGACCGCTTACCCTACCCCTATTTAGTCCGAGTCCTGTAAACTTCTAAATGCCGAAGTCAGATATTTTTCTTGAGTAACTCACAATTCCCATCGTTTCTCGATGCACCAACAGTCGTTTTGCTCTGACCCAACCAGTGACCATTTGTTTGAGTGAGCTCAACCCGTCTTATCGTCCACCATTTATGATCGGTGCCTGTGTAACTCAGCGTGCTGTTGACGCCATTTTGGTATTCGTTTGTGTAAGTCGTGTGCATGTCTTACTGGGCCTTTGGCTCACGTTTGTTTCTGTTATTTCCTTTTACAGTACTATCGTTGGAACCCCGTACTTCTGAAGAACGCTGTTCCCCGATGTCTCCACGCTGCACAAAGTGGGTTTACGAGTGTATCGGGTACACGAAGCCAGAACGTCCGGCTTGCCTGTTACACCTGGTGTCGATTTGTTGTACAGGCACGTTCGTTCTTTGATTTCTGGGGATTTTCATATTCGAGGTGAAAGACTCAATCTTCTTGTACATTGATTCAATTAGTACCGCATTAAATTCAGTTACTACGAGCGCCTTCCCGTTAACCGTTCCCAGGATAGATTATATTCGTCGCTGAATATTGAGAGGCATTTACCGTATCAACAGATTACGCGTAACTCGGTTTGAACTTGACTCGTTAGCGAACAATTCAATACGGAATATATTATTGATGCGCAAAGTCGTCATGAGGGCGAGGAAATAATAAGTCGAAACTTCAACTCAGCAGAACGACAAGCCAGCACACAGTAGAGTCGTACGTTCGGTACGCGTGGTGTTCGTTGGTATCGATACACTTTCAAACAATCGTTTAAGCACGTACAAAAGTTAAGAGAAGAAAGAGTACGAGTAGAAATAAGCAAATTGGGTCGCCACAAGCTTCGTACGTCAGTGTAAGATCGCTTCTCCAACGGTCGTAGACTAGACGGAATGAGTCTAGATGGTCTTCATACGACAACATAGATAGATCCTCGACCATGTTATTAGTCTTCCCTGGACAGCGTCCAGAGGAATAGAATATTCTTCAGATCCGGCGCATATGCCTGAAGTTCAGTTTTTACCGGTGGCATCCATACGACATCCATACCACAATAGTTACCATTGTGGTATGGATGCGTGAGAAGTTATCGATCGGGGACTTCCGAGAACCGTTCTGGGCATTGCTAATCTGCTACCGAATTCCACTGCCAGTGACAACAGCAACTAGGCTACTCTCCTGGTCGAGAGTAGATATGGTGACGCTACCGATGGGATATGTTCTAGTGCTGTGGTAACGAACGGGCGTAGTCTTCAAACCGGAAAGTTCGCAGGGCAGCTGGTTCACCAATGAACATAATTCAGAGCATCCAGGTCTCTTTGGAAGTATTCTGCGTCTTCAACTCCGTCTGAAGTCTACCATAGTTCCGTATCGTCTGCATGAATCACAGAGGGAGGGTTACACCGAAGAGGTTGGTAACGTAGAACAAGAATGATAAAGGACCCAGTGGCGAGCCTCGCAGCAGCGAATGCCTGGATATCTCGCCACTAACCCTAGCTGTGTAAGGGCAACAAGATAGCTGGTGTTTAGGCCAGAAACCCTCATTGCATAAGCCCATATTATTCAGTTTGTCCAGCAGTATACTGTGCTCAACTTTCTCGGACGCCCTAGTCAAATATGAGAAAACAGTATCAACTGAGAGGCGTTATTCCACGGGTCAACAGCATTCAATGCGTTGGTTTTGCAGGATTGATCATTTCAGAAGCTGTGTTGCTCCGATGCTAACAGCAACTGAGTACTCAGGTGGTCCCATACAAAATCGTCTAGTATGCACTCCAGCACTTATGACATCCTTGGTAGCAAAGAAACCGTTCCAGATTTAGTGGTGTCAGTTTCAAATCGCGCTTCCAAGTGGCTGAATGGCAACCATTAAAATGCGAATGTCGGAACACACAAGCGAGCGGCTCCGCCAACTCAGTTGCGCACTTGTTTTAGCTTGGGTGGGTTTGCCTCATCAAGCTCTGAGGACTCACAAACGCGCGGCAGAAGTAACTTAGCTCACACGTTAGCCGAAGTGATTCCATTGGATTAATCCGAAGGACGTTCAGGATAGTAGACCGTGGCGCATGGTTCCACCCCGGCAGATTTGCTAAAGATAGACGCAGAGTAGGCACATAAAAACTTTGCTACCTTGAACTTAGAGGCAGAGAGTCCTTAAGACCTAATGAGAGGGGATACGGCAACCTTTGGCCTGGCCAAGGAAGCCATATGACCGGAGAATCTTTTAGAGCAGTCACCACTGGATCTTGCAGGTGATACTTGGTGGACCGTGCGGTAGGGGTGTACGCTTGCTGCACACTGATTACGGCAGCATTCGTATGCCATTTCTGAGGCGCCATCTCCTTTATAAAGAATGCACCCTATAAAGCCCACCCCTTCTCCATTAGACGTTCGTTCTACGGTCATATCCAAGACGACTTCCAGGTGGGACGTGAAATATGAAGTGAGTCTGAACTAGTGATTTCTGTGTTCAAATGCAACATAATATGCTCTGAGTGTTCGTCTAACGTGCTGCAATCTCTAGGTGCTGGCCAGCTGGCTTGAGGTTAATTTTATCGCATTTTCTGACTGCTGGCCTGTGTGAAATTTCACCGATCTGACAGTAAGGGGGATGATCGGGACATCAAATATTAAAATTAAACTGATTACGGCGTGGTCGCTTGGATCCAGTGACACACCGATTGCAGTTATATTCGCCATATGGGGTTGAGCGGTTAATATCATTTAATTTTCTCCGCACCTGAGAAGTTGGTTGACGCGCTCAGCGAGTCACACCTACTGCACAAAATTTTAGAACCCAACTGACGCAGTATTGGATGTTAGTCCGATGGAGGGACCCGCGTACAAGAGGTTGAGTTCACCTAGAATGCTGGCGTGGTATCCGAGGGTTCTGGTGGCCCATCTGTTGGCAATGTGTATTCTTCCATCCCATTCCGGGATTGTGGGCGGTACACGACAAATGGCGCTGACAGTGATGTTTGGTGAGCGATATGCCCCAACATTTATCCACGGGGACTATTCAATTGAAAGCAGAGCCGGGCCTCCGTTTAGAACTGCTCGTGATTCGGCACTAGCTTAAACTGGTACCCCCCACTCCTGCTGGCCAGATGATCCCTGCAGAAGAAAGAATGCCCGGGGTGTTCTGTCTCTTAGTTAGATGTACGAGACGTTGGCTATATCTCCATTAAACCCACGAACTTGAGCTTATTCGGATCGATAGGCTGTCGTAATTCTTGCACCTCACTCTTTAGGGAGGGAACACTAAGAAATGTGTCGCCAGCCAAATGTGTCTGCTGACCCTCACCTGAGTAGTTTCTGTCCTCAGATGTGTAATGGCACTACCTGGGCAAGGCCGACCCTTCTGAGGTCGAAAGTGCCAGGTCCTTCGGCTGTACAGGAGTTGGTAGGCCACTCATGACCTTCAGTATCCCGGCCGTCTCGACCAGACTTACCGCTCTAGGATGTACACAAGTAACAGGCCCTCAACGTTCTTAACTTGGTCAATCTGTGTGAAGCTGAACTTTAAGTGAAGAGCTGTCTTCAAACGAGGACCGGCTCTGAAGCACAGTGGACAACATACCTCCTGTGGTGGGGGTAGTTCGCGATAGTCTGGAGGCTGAAATGGGGCTCAATTATGCCGGGCCCGGAAGGCGCTGAATAAGCCGTGGTCTACATTCGCCTGCGTCTAGGTTTTGTTCGGCTAGAATGAACGTCCGTTGAATACTTTCGTGCTTGTGAGTGAGCAGTGCATCCGCATTCTTTAGCTCTTCTATGCGGTGGGCAATCAAACTGCACGCTCGATTGTATAGGGAACTTTGGAGCTTGTGATATGCCGTTTGTCAGGTTTCCCTAATCACCTGGGAAGTTAGGTTCCTCACCTAGACAAGAATCGTTGGGTATTGGCAGGGAAGAGATCGTTGGAAGAACCCCCCGACGTCGTCTACTTGGCCAAGTGCGACAGGGTTTGGCGCAGGCCACCCGTCTTGGTGAGATTTGGGAAGCATACATGTGTTTATTTTCCACAATGAGCTGCATAGATATTTATCGCGACTGATCATCCGCATCTTTCTGGATGAGCAACGCGGTTTCGCTTTCTGCGGCGTGAGAGACAATGAGATTGTGTCTAGCGAACTCTGTTAAGTGACCAGGCCCGAGTGTGTTTGTGTCTTGTGTTCTGAGGCGAGGGATAGTGGTGTGGTTGCGACAATCGACTACTAGTTGATGCTGATGGTCAGCTCCGACGCAAAAACTTGCTGAGACGGCCACAATAGGTTTACCAGGATTCCTCTTAGTGTTCTGCCGAAGATGCCTCACTGACTAGTACAGGTGGCGGAGGGCTTCGGCCGTTTATAGCTAGGGTAAGGTGGGCTGGCGCGAACATATCGGGGATACATGCTGTAGGAGACAAGGACCTGACTAGATTGCCTGTTCTGTCTCTGTCCAGGGTGGTGTAATCCTTGTGGATATTTAGTCGGCAGGTCATACAATGTTCCCCAAGGGCCATAGTGAGTAAGCCTCGGCGCCTCAACTGAAAGTCTATAGGGAGCTTGGGGTCGCATTTGCAGTTGGCCCAGTAGTTAGGACGTCACATGCTATGGCTGTGATGCGAGTTCCTACTACTCTCGAACACTGTCTGCAAACGACGGCAGTCGCGTGAACCGCACGTCTTATGCTACCTAACCAGTCTGCAAGGCATATGAGGTTTTAAGAATAACACCATTAAGAATATGGCGCATAAACTCGCCCAACATGCTTTCCGGTTAATATCCATGGTGCCACGAGGTGTTTTTGGGCCGTCGCAAAAGATATGTTAGTGGCACCATAGGCACGCAAAGAATTTTGTGTAACAGAAGTAATTGGCAACTTCCTGAATCGTTTTATGATGGTAACAGCGCTTTGTGTATGTGATTTCTGGAAATAAAGTCACCTCTCTTCCCGGTTTGAAAACCGTCAAGTTAACTTTGACTTTCGCGCCAATATTCCAGAACAAGATAAGAGCTGGTTGACGTTGCTGAGGGTCGACTGATGTGATCAAGAGGCTAAATGGAATGTGGCTCCTGTCCATGCCATGATCTAATACAGCCATCTATAGGTGGGGAACGAAATTTAGTCATTGAGCGGGTTTAATGGGTGCTGATCGGAAGAAGGTATCAACCGCTTTTGATTATTCCGTTTATTCCGACAGGAAGTTCCCGCACCAAACAGAAAATTACACGTTGTAACGCCTCATTTTATTATTATTCATTATTACTATTTACCACATGAGCCGTGTCCATCTACTTCAGCCACTGATTTAGCCTCAGCGTTGTCTTCCGCATCTATTTTCGACGACCTCCCTCCTCAGACTACAACTCGTCCAGGTAGGTACGTCCATTTTCCAGCGCGCTTTCTGGAGTAGTTCACTTTTTCTATTTAGCATTCATTGTACAGTTGATAATTCATTGTATGTATTCCATGCTCCTATAGACCAGCAACTAACAGTTTTTCTTAGGTACAATTTCCTGACTCGCTTTACACGGAAGATATCTGCACATAATTATAAATATCCTCAGGCGCTGCAAGACGCGTTACGGTGGGTATCTGCCTTTTTCTCCAACGCTCAGGTACTTCACCTTTTCTTATTTCTACGTCTGACCGGATGCATAGCAACAGTTACTGGGCCCAAGGAGAAAGCTTTGAACGCCGTAGCACTTTGTGCCTGCGCAGTGAGGAAATCACACCCCCTGTCACGTCCTCAAGAGGCGTTTTCAGGTTGGGTGGTTCGCGTGTGGCTGGCCAGCAAGACAGCAACTGTTGCTCTGGAGTAAAATTCACAGGTAGAAGGCCTCCTATATTAGTCACCCTTATAGGGGAGGCTAATGTAGTGAGATCGACTTCGACGTCCCCAAAATTCTAAACTCCTCGCGACGTGAGAGTTGCCTTGCCAGTACCACCGTGCCGGTTCACATTACCTTGTGAATGTAAAGTTACTACAAACCACTAGCATCAAAGTTAGTGGGTCGGCATAAATATCGCAGTTTTGCTTGTAGCTGTGTATTGAATCCGCACCATCTATACTCCTGTAGGTTACATGCACTAGGATAACAATGTTGAGCTACTACCGTTAGGAACGCTGCTCAAACAGTCTAACGCTTGTTCGACTTCTGAAGGTCGACTGGAATTTTCCGTCGACGCACTCCCCTTCACCCTATTGGCTGCTGTGCGGTTGTGCTCAAGGTGTTCTCACGTCCAGCTCTCTAGCACTCCTCAGTTGTTACGTTGAAGTCTGTTGTGAACGGTGAGTAAATAAATAAAGTTTGTTTGTCGACCCATCGTTTTCTCCCTGCGACTTCCGATTCACGGTAGCATAAGGTCGGGGAAACCTTGGGCGTACAAATTCATGAACCCAGCACTACAAAGAGGAAGCAATGCACGCCTACCTCCACCGTTGGTTTGAAGGTCGCCCAGTTAGTTCAAGATCCCAAGGAGATTCTTATGCTGTGATTGTTCTCCTGTTACTGTCCGTTTTTTTGTTCCCCGCACAAATCTCCTCTCAGATTTTGTCACTGCTGAGCCTATTCGTCTCGCTGATTATAATCTTTAAGACATACAAGTCCCGGCCGATCGTTTTGGTTATGATGCGCGGACTGTTATCAACCGGTATACATCAATTTAAGTAGGCGTAACGTGAATGCGAGTCATCAACCGTAATAGGAACATTTTGTTTGTGGAGTTCGCATGGGTTCATTTTCTTCTCTCGCATTAAGCTTTATCTTAGGCTGCCTGTTAGCCTGCTTTCACTTCCGCGTACCTTACTGTATGATCGAGACTTTCTGCATCGTTAGGTTATTACTTGACCAGCTTAAAAATTGAGGCTTGATTTTGACTCACGATAGCCCATTCGAATTTTTCCGGTTGTATGTGCTGGTTCTCTTGCTTCTGATGACACTCCTACTTTTTATATATTCAAAAGGATTCATACCAATCGAGCATAGTCCGTGTGTCGCAGCCGAAGATATCGATCAAACGGATTCCACAGAGTACAACCTACGTGATGTTTTGTGTGTGTTCTAAACTCATCCGGAGACATACCAGTTCTGAAGGTTATAATCTTAACAGTCGTTCGCCCGTATTTGTCGTAGTAGCTGCTCGCGCTGAGTGTTTTGTGATTGTCACGTGTCAATAGAGAGTGGATGACCACTGTCTCCGTCCCATCTATTTCCTTATCGTTGAATCGTCTTCTTACATGGTAATTTTTCATAGTGGTTACGAGCCTCATTTACGGACTGACACGGCCGTTCAAGTTACGCGCATGACAAGCCATTTCTCCAGCAAACTTTGATCCTAATCTATAACTGGATCTTGATACCGTCCACCTGTAGAAACTCGTTTCCCCGTAATTCTTCTCTCCCAATTTTCCATGCCGGACCTTTTTTCACGTGTACTCTGGTTACATTTGTGTTTGACGGCTTCGTCCTTATGTGACTGATGCAGTTGAACATACTTACGTTAATCTTTAGTCTCGGAACTTGTATATTTGGTGGATTCACTATCGAGGTTTGTTGTAATCTTCCTTTGTTTGGTTCATCATAATGTTCTTGAACATGAGCACCTTATTAATGAGCAACTCGCCAATACGACGGTCATTCCTTCTGGATCTGAATCGGTTGCTCGACGGGCGCAGAATTTATAAGCGCCCGTTGCTTACAGACACCAATACCCTGGATCCAACTCGCCGGTGGACGTTGTGAGTAGACTAAGGGTTGCTCGGAGAACCAATAGACGTCCGGGATCAGCATTATCCACTATTCCTCGGCCCCATGTACTCTCTTCATTATTCATCATTTCCGGTATAATCAAAATTCACCGTTCTTGTTTATTTATTGTAGCGCAGCGAAACGCACCATATCAAGCGGTATTGGCGGATCAGAGGCCGATTCAGCTGCCATACCACTGCTCAGGACGTCGTGCAATGCGAGACGTGCTTACATTTGTATCACTTCATGTGTACTGGCTTGAATGAAGGTCGCTACACCCTGCCCATTTTCTTGAAAAGGTTGTTTGTCAGTGACAGTTGTCTCTTCTTGGAGAAGTCGCAACTCGTCCAGGTCCGCACACGTCCAGAAACAAAACGTGCTCGAGTGCAGCTGACAAGCGTCCGAGAACTTTGGCGCACAGCATACGGCCACGGCTGGAATAGCTCTGACTGCAGCACATGAAATCCTATCTGAAATGAAGTCACATTTGAGCTTCTTGAATCAGAACGCGGCGATCGTCCTTCTAGGTGTTGCGGTTGCTCGTTTACTGCTCAGCCCAATGAAACCAATATGAGAGAGAGCTTGCCTTGTCGGAAACATTGCTGACCACGTTCTCTTCAGTTGAGCGGGCAACTGATGTTAAATGCTTTCCCCCCAGTCTTAACGAAATCGGTTTTAGCTGACAGAATTTGACCTAAAGTTACCAAGAAGTCACCAAAACCTCTCATAGCATTACCTGCTAGGATTAACGTGGGAGAAGTGCTGGGTGAAGCGGCGCAGCTGAGGGTGAAGCACGCTAATTTAAAAAGGAGTCGCTGGATCACTCACTGCATGAATAGCAGAAACCCTCCCAGACGGCCGCACCAAGGCTACGCGTTAAGGCTGACTCCAAGCCCGAGGCCAAACCAGACGACTCATTCCGTACACCCGAATGTGAAATAATATCCCCGAGGCGGTCAATCTGCACGTCCACATCCATCCCAGAGCGGCCTCCCTCAACCCCCTGGATGGCCGGTCACCTGTGGAGCAGTGTGGGCTTGAAGGTTTAGTCCCAGAATGTGGTACAGACCATAATTTCTCCTTCGCATCTCCAGTTCCTCCACCTCAAAAATGCTCTGTTGAAATTTCTCTCCTAAGCTTTGTGACTCTGTGGGTCTGCAGGGACAAACCATTGCCTTTAGGAAGGCGCATACTTGGTTCATTACAACCGAAGTTACTCCAAATGAACTGGGTAAATTTTTACTAGCTTCTTCTGCTATAAAGTACCACCCAAGGTTTCATGAGTGCACAACTCCATTCGTCAGCCAACGAAGCAACGACGGATCGGAAGCCATCGGCACTGGGTTGGTGGAAGCAGGCGAGGAGTGCCACAAAAACGCCCACATACGCTCAGGTTGTGATGAAACTGACGCTGCCCCCCAAAAAGCGCACAGAACTCTGCTGACGTCTAAGCATCCACTCACCTTGATGAGAACGCTTTTCGGTGCTGTTCCTCATGAACTTCCAGTCCAATGTTTGCGCAACAACTGAGCAGCCAGTATATGAAATGCCAGGGACTTCTGAACAGACTGCCGGATATCAAACAGTTACTCCACAACGCTAGACCTCGAACTCTTCGTCTCACGGAACCCGTATTGAATTCTCCGCTAACGATTCAAGTTCAAACCGAGTTACGCGTAATCTGTTGATACGGTAAATGCCTCTCAATATTCAGCGACGAACATGATCTATTCTGGGAACGGTTAACGGGAGGACGTTCGTAGCAACTGGATTTGATACGGTACTAATTGAATCAATGTACAAGAAAATTGGGTCTCTCACCTCAAATGTGAAAATCTCCAGAAATCAAAGAACGAACGTGCCTGTACAACAAATCGGCACCAGGCACCGATTAGAAATGGTGGACGATAAGACGGGTTGAGCTCACTCAAACAAATGGTCACTGGTTGGGTCAGAGCAAAACGATTGTTGACGTATCGAGAAACGATGGGAATTTTAAGTTATTCAAGAAAAAATACCGAAGAAAAATATCTGACTTCGGCATTTAGAAGTTTACAGGACTCGGATTAAATAGGGGTAAGGTAAGCGGTCAAAGTAGACGGTGTAGGAACAAAGATGAGTAACGTATCTTGTTTAGGGAAAAAACAAAGCGTAGGGCCACCTTTCAGCATCAATCAGAGCCCACCAATATCAAAATAACGCAACATATATTGGCAAAATCAACACTGGCCCTGAAAACCGGCTTGTTTTCCAAACTCGAGTTGGCAATATGTACAACGGGAACGACCGGCTTGACGGAGGTGTTCACAACTGCTGTTTTATGCGTGGCTACTCGGTGTTACTTTGCAGACTCTTCTAGAAAACAAAGTTATCTGATGTCTTGTCTTACAGTGCCGTCTGAATTTCTCGCCTGTCGTACATATACGTCGTTACCAGAAATACCTAGGTCTTCACACCGTACTGCCAAACACATCTGGATGCCCTTTAGTAACGAACTACATCACCTACTTTAAGAACAAAAGAAGGTATCAACCACTTATATGTAATCTGCGAATGGGGTGAGTATTCATGCCGCCATCGTCTCTAAAACTCCAAGTCCGCTCCAACAAACTTGAAACCGTTGTCACTGTAAATGGCGTCCGGCTTGTTCCGCCTTACCCAAAATCGCACCAAAGCCATAAGAAAAGAGTCCGTAGACATGCAATGGGCCATTTCGATGTGAATGGCATGAGTCTACAAGCAGGTAAATGTGCATCCATAACCTTTGGGGCAGCTCCTTCCCATACGCACCTTGAATGGGCCGAAATAATCCACCCCACAGTATCTGGATGGGTAACCGTCTGTCGATGCTCTCATCGACGAGATTGGCGCCATCGTTTGAGTGCACTGCTTAGCATAAACCCTTTTACAGTGACAGCACCCACCTAGCACTCGTTTAACGGCCGCTATACCTTTTAAAATCCAAAACTGCCCCCTCATTCTAGCAAGTACATGCGAGGCACCTATGTGCCCTCCGGATTAGTGGTAGTGGCGCATCAAAAGGCTTGTGACAGCACAATGACTGGGAATAATCACCAGCCTTACACCTTCTTCATTATCTGGTCGGATTCTACCACCAAGGTACAGCGCTCCCTCTATCAAAGCTGTCCGCAATCTTTCAAGTCTACCTAACTTTCGGGAATTTATAATGGACGATCTGAGGACCCTCAGTTCCTTGGATAACTCGCGCTCTTGCATGAGCTTCATTAGTTTTAGACGAGAGGCATTGATTTCGGATGTGCAAAGGGTTATAATAATAATAATTGTATATTTCTCGACGCATTTGTGAGAAAACCGCTCAGGAGAGCGTGATCAACCTACATGTTTTTAGGCATATACACACGAACACCAAATTTGAAAACTGTACGAGTCGGTTATGTGAATAGAGCAACAAAACAGATATGATATGAGGGGAAAATTCAGGTTTAAGTGTAAACCTTTGAGCTGTATGGTTCTGAGAAGATAGTACTTGGGATCTGCACAACCCAATAAAATAACTGATTTGTTACATCAATTGGGACCCCACAAGGTGATCGTCGGCCTAATTCTCAAGGTCGTGCCAACAAAGGGGTGGTTGGAGGATGGCGAGGGTGTATTGACGAAACATTTGATCATTTTTCTATGTAGATAGTCCGTGAAGATGTGCAGGAAATTTTTTCTTGGTGTGTGGAAGGTGGGGATGCATATACTTTCGCGGGGAACGCACGGACCTCTCGACCGGACGCCATTCTTCTCTCACATTTCTAAACATTTTGAGGAGATCGCGATGTGCTCAACCATTGCGGAATTTTAAGTGTCCGGGCGGGATGGAATGTTTTCTAGCTCAGGATATATCATTGAAACCAAGAATTGGGAGCGGAATCACGCGATAAACGAGAGAACGTAAAACTGACTATGTGAGCTATGGCGAACAATGGAACATATGATATTCTGGCACAACCTTCTATGTGACGTTAGTAGCATTGTGTCAAATGATGAGCTATATACGATAAGCAAACAGCTGTTATCAAATAACACGGGAAGAAATCGGTTATAAGCTTTTCCTGGTATACGGTTACTGCCGGATTCAAATGTCAATTATCTCCGTACGGCTGGTATATAGAATGAGAACAATGTTTGACCGATGGTGTAACATCCATTTGGACTTTCATTCCACTCTCCACCTACTTCCCCTCTTTGTGAGTAGTATGTTTGATGAAATAATTGTGGCCGCATGAAGGTCGCTTAGTCGCCATCTTGAATTTGGACATTTTCTGTTTGTGCTCGACCACTGACGGTCGAAAACTCTCCCGGGACGTACCATTTCGAACGTACGTGACATTTCATCTTCATTCATATGTCTATTCATGCGCATTTGCTAATATCCATGTATTTTTTATTATAGAAACATTGTCGAGCTGTTCCCGGTCGTTATCTGTTTGATTTAACCTCGAGGTGTTAAGTTCTAACGGTACTCAACTGACCTCTGAAGTAAAATGCAGAGCAGATTCTACAAATTTGTTCGATTAATGTTCCAGCAAACAGAAGGCCCCTACCCCCCAGAACTCTCTCAGTATTCAACAGCCGGCACTGCATCTGCCTATTCCCGTATGGGACAGTTGCACAGAGACAGAGAGTTAGAAGTAGAGCTGGCGAAACTCCGCATACGGGAAGTGGAGAAAAGAATAGAACTTGAAAGAATGATACAACAGCGAACGACGCTGAACAGGGATGGATGCGAACGTAGATGTCTAGGTGATCTAAATATATCATCCAATGATACCCCAGCCTCCAACCGCGCGACTGAACGTCAAACAGACTTACCCAGGCGAAAAATACAGCGGTTTGCTGGCAACCCTAAGTCATACTGGTCCTTCATGGAAGCATTTGAATCAGGCGTTGAGAACAGGACGAGTGATAACCAAGCCATGCTGGACTACCTAACACAATATTGTGATGGGCCTGCAAAAGCCTTGATTCAACATTGCACCATTCTCGAAGAGGATCGGGGCTATTTGGTCGCCAAGGGAATTCTTCGCAAGTGGTTCAGACAAAATCACATGGTGGCAAGGGCGCACATTGATGAGCTTCTGTACGGCTCACTTCTAACGGACAACGACTCTGTGGCGCTGGTCCAGTTAGCTCAGCAGATGACAGTGTGTGAAGTAACACTTCGGCAACTGAATTATGACTCCGACCTTAACTGAAGCAGAACGATCGAAACGATTGTTCGGAGGTAATCCCCGAGTTACACTTTTGATGGGCGGACGAGGCTGCAATCATAACTCGTCGTAATCGCGAACAGCAGTTTGCCGATCTGACGAGATTCTTGTAGGAACGCGCCGACGCCGCTTCCATGAGATATGGTGAACTGGCAATAAGCCTCAAATCTGAACGGTATGACGGTCCCAGACCAATGAAGACACGATCGGACCCATTCGGTGCCAGGAGGAACACCCATCTTGTGCAAAGTGACAGATCGACCATGGGTAACGTGTATGGTTCTCGTTCCCGTTGTTCCGTTTGCAAGGACAGTCATTTTCCCGATCAGTGCCCATTATTTCTTAGTAAACATATAGAGCAACGTCTTGAGATCGTGCGAACTAGGAAATTATGCCTCCAGTGTTTGAAAGCCAACCACGTGGCCGGAGAATACAGATCAAATAGGACTCGTAGCGTCCAGGGATGTGGAAGAAAACACCACCGGCTACTACACTCCAACTCGCCTTCTACTGTCGTCGTAAGGTCGTCCATCGTTACCAACCACCATACAGTTGAATTTCACCCTCGTGATACACTTCAAACATCTACAGATAGACCCCAGGTTGCTTTAGCCATCATTCCTGTTACTTTACGTTTTGGAGAGAATGCCATTCAAACTTGTGCATTTTTAGACAACGGGTCGGATTGCACTCTTATCGATGAGTCACTGGTTACCAAGCTTGGAATGCAGGGAAGCCAGAAGCAACTAAAATTATGCACGCTTAATAGAGAGACCACGTTTGAGTCAGTAGCTGTCCAGTTCGATATCATTTCTGTTGATTCTGAGACAACCATACGTATTGAGCAAGGGTGGCCAGTGAAGACGTTGCTCAAATTACGTGCATTTCGTCCGAATGCTCAACAGTTATTATCGTGGTCGCATTTGCGGGGTATGTCGTTTGGCCCATACTTCAATAACAATATCGGTGTGTTGATCGGATGTGACGTCCCGAAAGCTCGCTTGATCATCGATCAGCGAATACGGAAGGAGCAAGAACCATATGCCATTAAGACAGTCCTAGGTTGGATGCTAATAGGTCCAGTAGATAGATCAGACAACGCCCGAACGGCAGTGAACTTTGTTGGCATTGACGCATTACAGGACAACTGGGAAAAATTATACCAACAGGACTTTATCGATGCGGGCCCAGTAAAGGACAGGTAAATATCTGTGGATGATCGTCAGGCCATTGGGATAATGGAGACTTCAATACGTTTAACTGACGGTCATTACGAGGTAGCCCTCTCGTGGCGCCCTGGATCCTTCCTGCCACTTGACAACAAGTCCATCGCCCTGAAACGTCTGCACGTGTTACGGCAACGCCTTATGAAGTGTGGTGATTTGGCGCAGCGCTATTCTCGCGTAAAGGATGAGTACATAAGTCGGGGCCACGCCGAAAAGCCCCTGGAGATAAGACAACTGGTTGTCGGTGGTATCTACCTCACCATCCCGTGTTCCATCCTGCTAAGCCACAGAAGCTGCGAATTGTCTTCGACTGCGCAGCAAAGTATGCAGGCACATCTCTAACTGATCAGCTGCTATCGGGGCCGGATCTAACAAATTCACTGGCCGGTGTGTTGTTGCGATTTTGACGAGAGAAGATAACGGTCATGGCAGACATCGAAGCAATGTTTCATCAAGTTCGCGTGCCCGATGAAGACAGCGGTACTCTGAGATTTTTGTGGTGGACGAATGCTGAGATGCAAGGCTCTCCGACGGAATACCGCATGTGCGTTCATCTATTCGGCGCCGCTCCGTCTCCTAGCTGCGCTACGTTTGCTTCGAGAAAAACCATTTCAAACAACGCCGACCATTATGATGCAGACGTCCTGCGTATCGCAAACAAGAGCTTTTACGTCGACGATTGTTTATTCAGTGCAGCAACCATTGATGACGCTAGGGACTCCGCCAATCAACTAAAGACCATATTGGCGAAAGTCGGCTTTAACCTCACAAAGTGGACAAGCAACGATGAGAGACTGTTATCACTGCTACCGGAATCGGAACATACGGCATCAGCACAACCACTTAACCTTGACGAACCTAACGTGCAGAGGGCATTGGGGTTGAAGTGGGACCTCACGAATGACGCTTACAGGTTCGATGTGCCACCGATGGACAAGCCGTTTATTCGAAGAAACATACTTTCCTATGTTTTTTCGATCTACGATCCACTCGGGTACATTGCAACAGTTACACTGCTTGCTGGATGGATACTCCAGCGACTATGTAAGCTGCATGTGTCATGGGACGATCTTATTGAAGGTGAAGAACTAGCTTTGTGGACGAAGTGGATAGCGACAATACCGTGTCCCAACCAGATTTGTTTGCAAAGGTGCATTAAACCCCACGGGATAGAACGCTGTAGTAATTTCCAGCTGCATATCTTCAGCGATGCTTCTGAGACGGGATACGGCACAGTCGCTTACCTCGTGATGTCCAATAATTGCCATATTAAGCACTGCTCCCTGACAATCGCGAAAGCTCGAGCGGTTCCCATCCGCTTGATAAGCATGCTCCGGTTAGAGTTAGTGGCAGCCGTCGTTGCTGTTAAACTGGCCCAACAGATAGAGCGCGAAGTGGAATTGTCAATTGAATCTACCACGTTTTGGACTGACTCAATGGTCGTCTTGCACAGTGTGCTAAATTCGTCCAAACGATTCCCGACCTTTTTGCTAATCGGTTGGCCACAATTCACGGAGCATCTTGACCAGAGCAGTGGCATTATGTTGACACAAAACGCGATCCAGCCGACCTTGTATCGCGCGGCATCTGTCACCAAGAATCTCAGAGGTTGGACCGAGGGTTAAATGGCCCTGAATTCCTACGCAGTGAGAAATATGAATGGCCACGTCTTGCGGAAGCCGAACCAGGCATGATAAAGGACGTTGAACAAGTTTGCAATGCCACTGCTATCCAAACTTCAGATTATTCACAATTCTTTATGCCAAAGTTCGAGGACATAACATCCTGGGACAAGCTACTACGAACGGTCGCATGGCTTATTCGATATAAACAGTTTGTATCTAAAGGAAGACAAACGGTCCGCACGGGAAGACTGACCGCCTCAGAACTTGACGAAGCAACGATATGTAGATTAGTGCAGCAGCAAGTATTTCATTCAGAATTGAGGAAACTTCAGACCCACTAGTGCACTGAAGAGACGATGAAGATACATTCCGAATCCATCAAGAAAATCCTTCGGATTAGTCACAGCCCACTTCAAAGGCTGAATCCATTTTCACTCAATGGTGTTTTACGTGTAGGTAAGCGACTGCAACAATATCGTTTACCTTACGATGCGAAGCATCCGGTCATTCTGCCTGCGAAACACTTTGTGACCCGTTTGTTGATTCGGCATTACCACAATATCAATGGTCATATTGTAGCGAGAAGGCGTCCAATAAAGCACAATCTTTATTGTCCGAATCGCCAGTCACATGCAACGCTCGATCTCTCGTTTATGAGTCGTAAGTTCAACCCGCAGCACCCCCCGATTTCCGTTCACACGTCGTGTGCATTTCTAACCGGTTTACGTGTGTGACCGGTGCCTTCTATCGGGGGGTTTTCCGCTTGCCATTCCTCGTCTGTTTGTCCGATTCCGTTGCGCGATGGCTCGTCCGGCTGCCTGTGCTGTCCGCCATCCACCCAGTGTTGGCCTTGACCGTATTCCAACATCGTGTCGAGATTTTCATCTAAATGTTGGAAAAACCACGCCTCCGATCTGGCCGTCTGTCGTATTTCGCCTGCCCTGCCTCGCCCGTTGGTCCGATCCAGTCGAGCGATGACTCACCCGGTCGCGCACGTTGTCCTTGATCCGATCGCGGCAGGTTTTCAAACGTACCTCCCCACGTTGAGGTATTCGGCCGAGCGTTCGAAAACTCGCACCTTCGACCTGACAATCCACCACAATACGGGATTAAGTTATATTCTGTCGGCTATACGACAACGATACTGGATAACAACAGCCAACAGGACGATCAGAAGTGTTCTATATGACTGTTATCAGTGCCGCCGATGGCTCTCTCAACCGTGTCAACAGGCCATGGCTCCGCTTCCTGCCGATCGGACTGAGATAGAGGTATGCCTATTTACCACCATCGGGGTTGATTATTTTGGACCCATTTGTGTTAAACGGGGATGCGGAAGTGAAAAGCGTTGTGGCTGCCTTTTCACATGTTTTAGCATGAGGGCCGTACACATTCAGGTGGCGCACTCGTTGAAAACTGATTCATTCCTATGTGGCTTTAATCGATTTGTTGCCAGACGAGGCTGCCCGCGAAGGCTATACAGTGACAACGGAACGAATTTTACGGGAGCTTCCGAAGATTTCAAGAAATTACTGTTGACGTGGAATAAAGAAAAGATATCCAAAGCCCTCACAGCTCACGGTTGTGACTGGATTTTCAACCCACCAAAGGCGAGTCACCGAGGTGGAGCGTGGGAAAGGATCATCCGAACAATAAAACGGATCCCCACAGTGACATTACGGGAGCAAACAGTATCTGACGAAGTTTTACAGACTACACTACTCGAGATCGGAAGGATTCTCAACGACCGATCTCTGGTCAAACAAACAGACGATCCCGATGAACAGTACGTTCTAACACCGAGTAAATTTACGCTGCTTCGAGGCAATCCCTCAGTACCCTTAGCCGGTGTGGTCAACGTGAATCAGTTCAACAGGCGATGGCAAGTGGCGCAATACCTAGCCGACGTGTTTTGGAGCAAATGGCTGAGGTGCTATCTACCTACACTACAGACTATTCAACGATGGCAACTCATTAAACCCAATTTAAAAAGGGGTGATCTCGTGTAACTGCTAGAACTTGGCGCTCCAAGAGGTCGTTGGTCAAAAGGTATTATCGAAGAGGCACATGAAGGTCAAGATGGTCTGGTGAGAGACGTTATTGTGAGGACATCTAGCGGACTATTTCGGAGAGACGTGAGGCAGCTATATAAACTCGAAGGCGACCTCGTACTTGCTGATCCATAGAAAAATCATGATTGGAACGTTTTCCATGCACTTATGTGGTTACAACTCCTGTGGTCCACAGGCTCCAACCCATGGGGGAGTGTAACATCCGTTTGGACTTTCATTCCACTCTCCACCTACTTCCCCTCTTTGTGAGTAGTATGTTTGATGAAATAATTGTGGCCGCATGAAGGTCGCTTAGTCGCCATCTTGAATTTGGACATTTTCTGTTTGTGCTCGACCACTGACGGTCGAAAACTCTCCCGGGACGTACCATTTCGAACGTACGTGACATTTCATCTTCATTCATATGTCTATTCATGCGCATTTGCTAATATCCATGTATTTTTTATTATAGAAACATTGTCGAGCTGTTCCCGGTCGTTATCTGTTTGATTTAACCTCGAGGTGTTAAGTTCTAACGGTACTCAACTGACCTCTGAAGTAAACGCAGAGCAGATTCTACAGGTGGTCTCTCAGGGGAGAAACACGAAGAGTTGAGACTCGAGGTTATTGTGCAGTCATGATACAAACAGATTGAGTTTTTCCAAATAATTTTAGCACGCTCAGCTTTTGCATGGTGGTTTGCAACACAGACACACAAGCTATCAATAAGTATGGGGTAAGGGCGTACCAGGACGATCGAGTTGTTACTAACGGGCATGTACATTGATACCTATACTTGTTGACTATATACACGTTTTCCTAGTCGCTGGCGGGCCCGAAAGTACAAGATTTATCCTGAAATCTGTAGGTTTGGTCTGTTCGAGGGGTGCGTGACGTGACATCACGCAACACACAGGGTTTTTCCTCAGATGTTATTAGGTATGCCTTCAAAGATAACGTCCTCAAACAAGTAAAGCTTGAAAATGGACATGACGTTCGTCGTTGTTATGAACGTTTCTAAGTTTCTCTTAAATCGGTATATATTCTTACTGGCTGTAATTGCGTACGGTAATTCGTTCCAAATGTACGAATATTTTACTAGGGAGAAATTAGAACGCAGCTTTTCCGGGATTTGCAGCTGCCAAGGTCAAGTCCTTGTTTCTGAGGTTATACCCCGACCTGTGTTGTAAGCGAGTCGCGAAGCTGTGGGTGAATTAATTGCCATAGAACAGATTATACATGAGTGAAAGGCTAACCTTGAGTCGCCGTAACCAGAGGGGATCAATTGCAAGCGTCTGGCAGCGTTCTCTGTAGCTCATACAGTATTTCCTACTCTGATAAACGCGTCCTGTTTAGCGCATATCACCACGGACACGAATTTAACGTAACGTGATAACCAAGCGATGGCCCGCAGTAACTTAATCCAATTAGAGTACCTCGGTGCCAGCTGGTCCAGCATACAATTAATGTCCGATCACGTGGTAATCGTGTGAGTGCGCCTAATCTCATGGTCTTCTTTTAACAAACACAAGGTTGGAATTTTCGACTACCGTTCTTCTGGGTGCAACAGAAAGCTGAGACCCAGTAATCAGAGGTTCATCTCCTTGGTCAATGCCTGTGACATTCCCCTAGACGCCATATCAGCCGGATCTGATTCTGAAGGCACATGCCTCCACTGTGCGACAGAAGTAAGGTTGTGGATGAGTCCTGAATGACTGACAACGAAGTTGCGAAACGCGATGAAGTGTTCTGTAGGTATTTCAACACTATTGTAAAACGTTACTTATTGGAGTTTTCTACTCACTAACAAGGAAGTACATCAACTCGGACGATTGAACGGCTGCCTTCAGTTCCAGCCTTGGTACTGTAACTGTCTTCTTCGAGGTCTTCCTAGATTTTCTCACCGGAAAGCCGCACCGAATGTTATTATCTGAGGCAACCACCCTCAGATAGCCCACCGCCCCATAAATGTCCTCACACGCGTCACAGGACATGTGCGATTCGACAAGGTTTACTGACGAAAGTCCTTACACAACGCACCTGGATAATACCGCAGAGTCTGTGGATTTGACATCCTTCCGCCAAGCTTCCAAATGCTCCAGATGCTCCCTTTGTAATAAGAGGCTGGCATAAAATGGCAACGATGTCGCTCCTAAGGGATGTACATGGAGCTCGTGAGTCACCGGTGGTCGTTTAAAGGATTCAGAAATGCGTCGAGAAATATACCATTATTATTATTATTTTGTAATACTAGAACCCCACCAAAGAAAACCTAGTGCACCTCAGTCACGACACAGAACTCTCACTTACAGGAGCGTCTCTTCAATGTCCGCGGGGACTGTCACCGGGTATTCACGAGGATGAATAAACACTCCTAACAAACTGTTATTCAGGTCCGGATCCTAGAGTAATATTTTGTTGAGAGACACACCGGAGTTCGGCGGCACAATCGAAGACTATCCATATCCTGCCGAGCTTATTCGGGTTAAGTACGGGATGGTGTGCCAAGTACCATCTCCGTGCTTCAGACGTAACACTCTTATTTATATAGTCATTCCTGATGTGCTCCAGTATCACGGTCGAACAACGAGCGCTTAGTTCCGGGTCTCGAATGAACCGTTTCGTCAACGCAACAAGGCGTTTCTCAGTCATATCCTTATTGTTGGGCAATACCCATCTATCTTGTTTCCACGGAAAACCTATCTCAAAGTGACCGTGCCTGAGTATTACATTGCTCTTCGTCATAATTAATGCTCGCCTGTCCTCTACAGAAGGCTCTTTGTTCTCCGAAGTGCGTCCGTCAGCGAAATCCAACTCATACATCTTTCGGATCGGATCACCCAGCAAGACCGGACGTACTCCAATGAGGTTTACACAGTGTTCATTCCGGACTCCGGTGCGACATGGACCTCGGAGGCTTCAACCGAAAACGGTCTTACTAGCATAAGACTCGTTGATACTGCTCAATCTCTGTTCCAGCACCCAGTGTGCTTAGGGATATCGCATCTTATCAAAATCCCCACGCCGGTTTCAGTTAAACTCTTGAAGGAAACATCCTTCAGGTGAGTCCATCTATCTACTTCCGACTGCTGGACATCATCAGCCTGGGTCAGTGGCAGCTGTTTCACCGTATAAATTGAATCAGCTATGATGGAGTGCTTCTGATCTAACGATTGCAACTCGAATGACACCTTATTGTATGATTTCACAGAAATTCCGTGTGGAGTACGGAACATCATCCGGCAGGAATGTGCTTGCAAACCAATTGTCCTTGCAATAGACTCATCGAGCAATGTAGTGTCAGATCCGTTAGCCAGAAAGGCATACGTTGTCACTGACGCTTCCGGGCCAACCAACCTGATCGGGACGAATCCTAGGCACATGCCATTCACATTGGACGTAGAACCGTACAAGGATGACTTTGTTGTCTCCTCCTTACCCAGTTCGAGCTTATCCTCATGGAACAATGTATGGTGGCGTTGACCACAACCCGGTTCCGCACATCGTATCTGTACCTTACAAAACTTGGCCACATGGTGCGATTTCAGGCAAAAAACAGCGTCCGGTGTTTTTTAGCAATGCTTTGCGTTGCTCCAACGACTGACCGCTGAACCAACCGCAATCGGATATGTCGTGCATGCACTTAAAAACTGGGCACTTCAAGTTTACCTTCTCATTAGACACACCTACTTCAACGTTGCATCTCCTGCAACTGCATCCAGAGGTTCCAGAGCACGATTGAGTAAAACTGACAGAAACACTGAACAAAGCTGCCAGAACACGAAAACTGGTAGATGCAAGCATTTCGTATTGACTGCTCAGTACCAAATTTGCAATAACATGAACCGGGTTTTTTTATATCGAGCAGTTGGAGTGCAGGGTGGATAGTCAATCGGTGGTTTAGGAAAAGTCACTACCTTCAGAGAAGGGTCAAGTTTACGAGCAATTGTTTCTAATTACGCAAGGTCGGATTCAGTCGATTGATAGCGACCGCCTCAGCAAACCACAAGAATCTTGGATTGGAGTGACGTAATAGGATTCTGAATGCACAAACTGGGTTGATAACGTGAGCAGTGGTCAGAAAGTGTTGAAACACGCAAGCAACCGGCGTCCACAGTCACAAGACACGTTCTGATCACTGGGCACGTTATCGACCCAATTCGTGCATTCAGAATCCTATTACGTCACTCCAATCCAAGATTCTTGCGGTTTGCTGAGGCGGTCGCAATCAATCGACTGAAGCCGACCTTGCGTAATTAGAAACAATTGCTCGTAAACTTGACCCTTCTCTGAAGGTAGTGACTTTTCCTAAACCACCGATTGACTATCCACCCTGCACTCCAACTGCTCGATATAAAAAAACCCTGTTCATTTTATTGCAAATTTGGTACTGAGCAGTCAATACGAAATGCTTGCATCTACCAGTTTCCGTGTTCTATCAGTTTTGTTCGAACTTCTGAGGGGAATGAACTGTTTTAAAAAACACTGAATTCGAACACACCCCATCTTCTCCGCTGGTGCTATCACCGTCCCTATCACTACACCTGGGCCGGATCTCTGCTTGGTTCTAGGGGCCCCAAACAAACAACAATGATGCTCAACATCACCCGGTTCAGGTGGGACCCTATCATTAGGAACGTTTTTAGAATTACTTAAAATATTTGGCATGAAAGAATCGTTTGTAAACTTCAAAGAATTAGGATTAGTGGAAAGGGGTACATCATTGTAGTTATGGGTATCTAAATGCTTCTCGTCCAGAAGGGGGAATAGTTCATGGGACATTGTAGCAACCCCGATTGGTAAAGAAGTGCTTGATCGTCCGGTGAAGAAACGTTGGTCCCGGATAACAGGATGACCCTCGATAACTCCATGATAGTTGGGACCGGTGGAACTTTCCACAATGTCTGACTTCGTCATTCTTGCAGAATGCCGGAATTTCATCACTAGATAGCGTTCTCATTTGTCCATATGAGAATGCAAAAGGTCTCGATCAGATGTTGAGGAATTCGAGTAAAATTGAATCACGCTGACGATTCAAGTGCACATCGAGTCACGCGTAATCTGTTAATACGGTAAATGCCTCTCAATATTCAGCGACGAATATAATCTATCCTGGGAACGGTTAACGGGAAGGCGCTCGTAGTAACTGAATTTAATGCGGTACTAATTGAATCAATGTACAAGAAGATTGAGTCTTTCACCTCGAATATGAAAATCCCCAGAAATCAAAGAACGAACGTGCCTGTACAACAAATCGACACCAGGTGTAACAGGCAAGCCGGACGTTCTGGCTTCGTGTACCCGATACACTCGTAAACCCACTTTGTGCAGCGTGGAGACATCGGGGAACAGCGTTCTTCAGAAGTACGGGGTTCCAACGATAGTACTGTAAAAGGAAATAACAGAAACAAACGTGAGCCAAAGGCCCAGTAAGACATGCACACGACTTACACAAACGAATACCAAAATGGCGTCAACAGCACGCTGAGTTACACAGGCACCGATCATAAATGGTGGACGATAAGACGGGTTGAGCTCACTCAAACAAATGGTCACTGGTTGGGTCAGAGCAAAACGACTGTTGGTGCATCGAGAAACGATGGGAATTGTGAGTTACTCAAGAAAAATATCTGACTTCGGCATTTAGAAGTTTACAGGACTCGGACTAAATAGGGGTAGGGTAAGCGGTCAAAGTAGACGGTGTAGGAACAAAGATGAGTAACGTATCTTGTTTAGGGAAAAAACAAAGCGTAGGGCCACCTTTCAGCATCAATCAGAGCCCACCAATATCAAAATAACGCAACAGACCTCGACAAATTCGAGAACTTTGCCTCCCGCCGATGTAAGTGCCAATGAACTGCGTAAATCTAGTTACCCATTTTTCTGAAAACTCTCCTTCCGTGGATGCCTGGAAGGCTGTGCTGTCTTTCCAAGCCGGGATCCTGAAGCGTCGAATATCATAGGGGAATTAACCTTTCCACATAAATGTGACGGAAGTTGGCTTGAGCATCATCTTGGCAGTCGTGATTTGCTACTTCTCGGTGTTACCTACTGTTCGCGGTCGTGTGTTGCGTCAAACAGCGTGGCCATTTCTACGCCCATAGGCCGTTTTGCGCCTGCACGGCCTCTTCCCCAACTTCTTCTTATGGGCGAACATAACGAGTCTAAAATGAACCGGGTAACTAAAGTAGTGTGGACAAACGATCACGCTATACTACTCACACCACTATTATTCAGTAGCGGGGTAACAGCAAGGATTTTGCCATCGAAATGGCCGCGGAAAAACACAAAAATGTACAATGGGGGGCAGCATCGCATGAGATGTTTCTTGCTACATAAATTTACTGAGCATAGGGGTTCGTGGCAACCGCGTCATTCTAAAACGAGCGTCGCACGCAGATGAGCGTTTATTTGTGGTCCTGTTGAAACGCAAAACTCATGGAGTGTTTTCCAAATAGATAACCCTTGTGCCATCCGCCTTCCTGGCTCACGATACTGCTACTCATGGAGAAGTTGACTGCGGACTTCTGACATATTTGGTAATGTTGATCCCTTAGAAAAACGCAACATGTCAAAAAATTCACAATGCATCATCCAAGACAGACGGTCTTCTTGACTGACCTTATTACCACAACTAGAGCACACGTGGTGAATAAAGTGCCCATCAAACCGCCATCGAGGTACGGTGACCACTTACCAGTAGTGTTCAGTTTTACCTGTTTCCGACCCATAAAGCTGTACCAAAGATTTCATTCCGATGCTTCTATATGACAAGTTTAATCTCACTAAGAGCCTCCTTAAACACAATCATCCTCGAGTATAACTCAGTGAACATATGCTACCATTTAGGAAACTGATGGGGCACTTTTTCTCCGTAATTTATGAAAATCCCCCTCTCGTTCCCCACTTACATGGGCATACGACGTTTTCTTGAAACACATTCTCATTTAATCTCTAGCCAGAGGTTAACCGGTAGGCCAAAGAATAGAAACCTTCTGCACTGTACTGAACAGGTTTAATGTAAAAATTTGTCAGCACATCCAACAGGCGCAAAAAAATCCTCACTGGTACCCCCAAAGTAGAAAATGTCTATGCGGTTGCGTGCACCGCCAGGAAGAAATGAGCGCTCAGCACGTTGTTTGGAGCCCTCATACGAGCAAACCTTCACACCCAAAGTGGTTGCTGAGGTGTTCACAAAATATCTTCGGTGGTCCATCCGATTCGCCCGTGGAGAAATCTCCAATACTCACTCTTCACGGTTGACTCCTCTGTACCCGATTATCGGAATCCATTGTTTAAACCTGATCCTTGCAGTGCAGTGGCATAGGGAGAGACAACTGCCTCACTCATACTTACAGTAGACGATCGGCACTCTTGTACAAGCCGTCGGCCGGTCAGCCTCACCAGCATCTCATGCATTATAATTCAACGTATGTTAAAACGTGCCATTCTTAAGTAGTTATCTTTAAATAACCCTTCTTCTCCTATCCACCAACGCCTCCTTCCCAACTTTCTATGCATAACGAACATGTTAATCCCCATGGATAACCCTACAAAGGTTAAAGACTGTGACCATTCCACCGATGCTGCTTAAATCAATTTTTCCGAAGCCTTCAACCGTGTCCCACGCAGTCTTTTAATACAAAAACTAAAAGATTTTGTCATTCAAGAAGAGATTCCCCTCCGGATTATGTCCTTAATTGATTATAGAAATTTCAAGGTAAATGCCTGATTGGACCTTTCTCCTCCCTCCAGGATCTCCGCCGGAGTTTCTCACGGACCCACACTCGGTACACGGTTATTTCTAATAAATATTATTGCCTTCCCAGATGTCATTTCTTCCGGCGCCATGCTCCATATCGAAGAATGAGAAGTCTGAAACGCTTGTTACCCCAGAGTGTTACACATTGACATTGATCGTGTAAGTTGCTGAGCGAATAGTTGGGGACCCCCTCTGTACGACAGAAATTGGGTACGTATGTCGGTCAAAGAAGACTTTCGGAACCTATTCATGGTACAGTGCACAGTGTTAGAGATCACAAAGGTTGGTTTTAAAAGACCTAGGGATAAAGGCTGTCGTCCTGTCCGCTCGTTTCTCATCACCAACACCTCATCAGCCGAAAAGAATTTAGAACTCTGACGATTTTTAAACGCACTGCGAGGTCTGTATAAGACCACTGATTGAGCACGCCAGTCAAGTTGTGAATAGAGGCTTGCAAAGAGACGCACTCACCGTTGATCGTGTAAAGCGACTTGAAGTATTTCTCCTGCATGTCTTGACTTGAAGTTCATGGTGTTTATTCACCTGAGTTTCAAGGACATCGCAGTGACACAAACCCCACACATATTTTGAAACCGGACTCATGCAGCGACGCTTCAACCAAGTAGCTAATAAAAATCGAAGAGGTCACAATAAGGAGTTCAGCAGGCTTCGATTTTGGACCTTCCGTGATAAACGGTTCCATTTTTGCACAGTGATCGGTCGGTTTAACGACCACATATTGGAAGCTATTGGTTGACGCTCTGGGGGCCATTTACTTTCAGTAACCCCCAGTTATGGTGCTACAATAATTGTTTTTCAGGTCGACGGAAACAGGTAGATTTTGAAACAGACAAAGTGGCGGAATTTGGGTGAATTGAACCTCCAGCCTAGAAACCAAGTAAAGTTCAGTGAGATTCGCTGAAATCTGGAATCCACTGCACACGTAAGTCCGTACTGGGTGAACATAACAAGTGACTACGTGTGAACTACTTGACAGATAAACATGCACTGGTGAACATGTGCAGTATAGTCCATCTTGGTAAAGCCCCCTGCTGAGAAGTTTTGGTTGAGTTCGAATCTGTTGCATTGACTGTTTGGTTCTAACGTGTGCCTCCCAAGTAAACCAGTATCCCCAAGTGTCAGCAGAGATCTCCATAGATGATGTGGGATCTTCAGAATCGTACATTTTCATATTGGATTTCCCTCTATCCACGGTGCCTAAGAGAGAAAAGATTCACTCAATGAGGCCGCCCCAATCGAGGATTTCTACTCAACCCACTAAATGCCTACTCGCAGGCATCCTGAAAGCTTTTAAAACAGCTGTCTTTTTGTAAATGGGACAACCAACCTAGGGCCCATCGCTCAACATGAGGACAGATGAATCACTTGCGAGTTTTTCGAACAAACTCGCTCAAATTTTCCAAGAGGACGCCGCAGAATAATTAGTGTACTTGTAGTTTCCCTGGCACTCGCATCAGTGTCATCAGAACTGGGGAGGTTATGGGAAAAAATACCAGGAGACACTTTTCCATCCGTAGCTGGAAGCAGCACCCCACCAAGTAAGTAAGTAAGCCGTGCTAACGTCTGATATGCATGACTTCGCACGCGTTGGTACTGAACTCAATCTGGTTTGTTCAAGACCATCGACAAACAGTGGTAACATCAGACTGCAGACCGCCAATGTCCAAGCTACCATGTTTAGCACTCCAGACTTTAATGTCAACAGCAAACTGCATTAACGGAGATGATATCTCGAGTAACAGGCCACCGATAGAAATGGGTAAAGTAGTGGCTCTAGAACTGAGTAGCGTGGAACACCGCTGGGACTGAGCCTGTTAGAGACTAGGAACGAACCCACCCGCATATAGTGGAAACGGCTTAACAGGTAGGATGGTAGCCGGCTGAGAAGCCTCCTCCGAATCAACAGCCGCAAAGCTTGTCAAATAAAACAAAACTACTGCCACACTCAATAGCCGCAACAAAGCCAAGACAAACAACAGCAACCCCCCCTCGGTAAGCGTCAGCAGATGTCCACTGTCCCACAGTTAGCTGCAAATTTGCAGCGCATAGAAGACGACGAGGATAGCCGCAAAATAAACATCGTTGTAATGGATATCTAGACAATGAGTCACGAACCAGCGCTTCCATGATCTATGATGCGTAGGATGGCTGATAGGCAGGTTACATTGCTCATCTCCAAAGATGAAAGTGGTGTACACCGACTTCCAACTTCTGAGTGCCGTTTTCAGGGCAGTAAACTGTGTAAGCAGGAAGTCCAACGAGGCAGGTAATTGTGCAACCCCATGAAGAATGCTGAAAGAATACACAATCTCGTCTAAAAGATGTAAAATGTTTCTTTCCGAGTTAGTTGGCAGAATATCTGCTGCGGTATCCACGGTAGATATCCCGCCGGGGTTGTCAACACTGTTTGCTGAGGGACAGTCCCGCGTGCTGTTTGTAAACAGAGCTGAAGAAATCAACTAGCCTCCTCTGAGCTCTTCACGCCTTGCGGTCCGATTACCTGGGGTACACTAGCTTTGGCTTTCCAAGTTTTTGGGTCAACTTCATGCATGCCGCGGAGACTATATATAAAGCACTGGGTCCAGCGTCGTTATCGATCCGATCGACCTGGTAGGATTAGTGTGAGGCACAAGTTTTGAGGCCGTGCATGGAAACAACGACCACCTGCAGTACTTGACGTCCCAGACTTAGCCAACGTTAGACGTTGAGTGTGAAAACTATTCAATGTCTGAGACTGCAACTGTTGTTGCGGCTTTTCTGAGGTTATGGATCAAAATGGTGAGGAATAATCTGTGAATTCCTGACTGGTACTGTTAAGATGGTCGCGAATTTCACAGCCGAGCTGATATCAAGACGTAGCGGCTAAAAGTACACCAGGTGTATCCACCCCTATTTTCTGGGAATCTCTTTTGGTAACGTTTGTTAAATACTAGAGTCAGCAGTGCAAATACATGTGGAATTTATCACCCCACGATCGGTCGAGGCCAGTGGGGGTTACAACATTAAGTTGTTCATCACTAATTATGCACCAGTGAACATGAGGTATGAATCCGAAGGAAAACGGTCTTCGCGCCATTTTAAACAACCAGTGATATGTTCGCAAAAACCCGCAGTTCAACCGCGGTTGGATATATTGCGGGTAATGCGTCCAAGGAGTCTGTAAGAAAAACAAAAGTGGAAACCGAAAATAAGTGCATAAATTTGCGGCTTGAAATCCAGATCACTTGATTTTTATCGGTCTGTCGGTTACAGTATCCAATAGGCGTCCACTGAGCCGAAAAACAATCCTTGAAAACAGGGCGTGGCACCGCTCTTGGGACTTGCAGCAAACATCAAGACCGGATTAAGATCACGAATATAACAAGATTGTAATTAAGTAGAAACCAAACAACTCTTTAAACCGATTCCTGGAAGAGCCACTGACAACTTCAAAAGAAAAGCCGTTCCATTAGCTGATGGCCCTTCAAGAAAATATTTGCTGCCCGAGGAAGGTCCGAGGCCGGAGCTTGTGAAGCCTTCTGGCAAGTCAACACCGGCCGTTATCATCCGCTATGTTGAAGAGCTGTTCTACGAAGCCCATGTCAAAGAGGTGCATGAAGATAAGAGCAATGCCGATTCGCTGTAAATCACGTGGACACGTGCCGGAACTTTCTAGTCGAGGGTCACGTGACATTTCTTCAACCCGTGATTAGTACTTTGGCTGAGTGCTGGGCACACTTAACAGTGAGTATGTCTTTCTTTGAGCCGATAGACGTGAGTTGATTGGCATACTCAAGTAATGTATTTTTAATCCTTGTGTGGTGCTTGGCAGGCACTTCGCTCATGCGGAGATGAAGAACGAAATGATAACATGGAAGGTAATCCGAAGAGTAGACCAAGGAGGTACCCTAAATCATTCTAGTAATTAAAAAGAGGCAGGTCGTTCGAACGTACCCGGTTCATGCCTGAACGCCTGTACAACCTGAACATTTTCAATGGTAACCAACTCCGAGAACAGTCAAAATTTTGCTACCGTGTTTTTGCACGATCCTACACTTTCCCTCGGGTTGGTTGTGTAGCCTACTGTGTGCTTTATTCTCGTGAAAATTACATTTTCCATTTTGCAAGCTACACATCGGACGCTGGCTGACTCCAAACTTCGGTCTCCTTAGTCGTGTTGAATTCTAAGGCACTGCGCTCTCTGCAACGGCGACACTGCTTTTGTCTGAAAACACCTCAAGCACGAGGTGAAACACTGAGGAAGTATTCACACAAATTCTTGTATCCAAATAATATGACCTCGCCAAAATTTGGTTGGAAGTTTTTAACCAGTGGACCATAGTATATTAACATTTCGTTTCCACTCGACGTCGTTTGGTGAGTCACCTTACGGTGTCATCCTTGTCATACACCCCACTTTGTTACTCTTGCGTAATTAGTACACCAAACCGTACTGCACATATTGGTTTGACTTGATGGAAAAAACGCACATCCCTTCTGAGTGACTCATACTGCGCACTTGCTGTTTCCCCGTACAACATCAGTTACGTTACGAACGTCTCGACGGATGTACAATGTTCCACTAACAATATTTATTCCTGATGAATCTAGTTCTCGATTTCGCTGGTCGCCTCATATCCACACATGACGCGGTTTTCCCACCAATGCCAGTTATTGTGTATATAAATTATCTACACACCACATGTGAGCACTTTTACTGGCAGCATTACCTGACGTTTTTCAGCTGATGGATTTATTTGATTCTGGTAAGTTTTCTTCTGTTTCTACTCATTTTCTATATTTTGCAGGCCGTCCGACGGTCCCCCATATCTATCGAAAACATCAGGTCTTAGAATTGGCATGCAGTTTGCATGGTTGCTCTGCCAATACTCACTCTTGGAGACGTATCCGCGAATCTGGCTAGTATGTCACTGGACCGGACTCACGGATGACTTGATTGCGTATGACCTAGCGAAGTCCGGCCAGCTAGTGATAGGGCACGTGAAAGAGGTCGATATACAACTGCTTGATACTCCTGTCGATCAACCCAAGGAAGGTCGATGTGACGTCATTAAAGAAATCGTAGTCAGGCGGGTGACTTCACCAGATGAAACTCGCCTACAGCAGCTATTTACTGGGTTACAGCCGGGTGGCAAGTAGCCGTATACCTTTCTCCCGGAGATGCAGCAGCTTTCAAGTGGCCTCCAAAACAGATAAATCAGTTTTCTGAGTGCCACGGGTACAGAATTTGCTGGGGACACTGCAGGCTACTGTATCCTTGACCCATGTTTGACCGATGACCGGAGCTGCCGAAATCGCCGAGCGGATGATCAAACATTTCCAGCACACTCTTGGCGAAGTCGGTACTTCAAAAACAAGTGCCCGCAACCACCTTAGTCGAAGAATGGCCAATGGGCTCTCACTCGGTCGGCAGAAGTAGTAACCTTATGCATTGGCCCGGGCAACAAGATGGTCAACCGACTTTGTAGCCGATCCTCATAACGTCGTTCTTTCAACAGTTTCTCTTCTGGGCCTAAACCACAGACCTGCAGAGAATACTGAGAAAACCAGGAACAGAACAACGATTAAAAAAGCGAAACACAAACCCTTTCTCCACCTTTTCATCGATCCAGGGAAATCTGGATTCTGATGTGCAGGAGGACTAGCGCCGTCGATCCAACCATTCCTGATCGCCTTGTATTCGTTCAGAATTTTACCACATGAACTACATTCTCAGTAGACACAGATGCGCACGCTTATGTAGTCTCGCCATCCTATACTGTAACATCCCTATCAAACATCCCGCACCTCCGTGCTGCTCATGGAAATACCAGTCACACCTCCGGCCAGCGCTTGCCGACGCTAGAATCGAGCCTTCACCGCAACTTACTCCCAATGTTTATCGTCGCTCCTGTTATCGTCATCTTTGGTGTCAAGGTCATGCACCATTTTGACATTTTAGCTTGTGCTCGGAGCCCGAGGCTGATACGTGTCGTTGCCTACTCGAGCATTAACGGTTTCCGCGCAGTTGTCCCAGCCATTAGCCAATTTACGCATCAATGGCTGCTTCACTATTTTTCGAGGAACTTTTTCACCAGTTCCTATGATTGACCTGCACATCGAACGTTGTGCTTGCTGAGACCTCTAGGATAACACATTATATCCGTACAAGGAGTCCAGCAGTGTGGATTAGACATCATGGTTTGGCTTCTAAGAAACCAAAGCTGAGATGAAACACATGGTTGAGCTCCGAAATGTCCGCCACTCCGATACTTCTCGGACCTCGCCACTGTTCCCGCTCCCTTTAATTTCATGGGGCTGGCATCCTTGCGGTGACCAATTCTGCCTGGTAGAGTAACAATCCCTGTTAATTACCCGGTTTCGCACAAGGAGAACTTCGTGATTGGTCTAATGGGCTAAAACCTATTTGTTGAATATTATTCAATTCGCTTGTAATACCAACTTCCAGTAGCCAACGGCGTCATACTCGAGACCGTTGAAATTATTACTTTGGGTCCTATTACGTTTCTGGTAAGCGTTGCCATCCAAACAGCTCATCGTTCCTCCAAGATAACCATTAACTGTCTAGACTGATACTCATGTCGCCAGCTACTTGGAGGAAAAAACCTTTTCTGCTTACGTGGCCTTTTGCACGGTCGACTCATTATGGCATTACAGTGAACCTAGTAAAATGCGACGTGGGTAAACTAGCTACCAGGTTTCTCGTTGGCCCGACCTCAATCGATGTTGTCACCACTGTTGCAGATGAAGCGCAGATAATGCAACATTCACCTGAACCTTCGCTCTTTGAGCGACTTCCTCAGATTTGTTATCCAGTGAGTAATTTTCGACGGCTAGTTCCCTACTGTACGCATACCATGCAACCCATAACCGATCTATTCCCTGGGCACGGTCACAAGCTGCCATCACAGATGCCGCACGCAGTACTTTCGGCGAGCTTAAGGAGGCTATATATAGAACAGTCACACTGGCCCATTCCTTTTCTGACGTATATACTTTACGGCTGTGACAGACACTTCTGGTACAACCATGGCATCGCGCTACAGAATTTTGTTGACAATCATCGACTATTGTCGTCGTTTTTCATCAAACAGCCGTGCCCGCTGAATCCCTCTGCCGTACTTTCGGCGAAGAAATGCTTCACGTTTACCCCATAATGCGCTAGTTTCGCCACGTTCTTGAAGGCTGACGGCTGACGGCTTACATGGAGCGAAAAACCGTTGGTCTAACACCGGAACTCTTCAGCCGACAGGCCTAACCACAGGGAACTCGGGAACTTACACCCAGCCCATTGGTACGACTCATATACAGTTAATCTCCAGTTCTCCGAATCCGGTGGCAGACGCACTTCAGGCGTGAACACCTGGCTCTCTTGACTCGGCCGCCATGACCACAGCACGGGGCGATTAACAGATACAGCAACTCAGCCGGCGCGATTATCAAAAAATACACTCCGTCATTCTGACTTTCCCAGAGGGTACTATTCTGTGTGAAGATTTATAACGCAAAACTAAGCCTATATTACAAATGTGACCTTTTTGTGCCATGTTCAACGCATAGTACATCATATTGCACTATAGTGTAGCGCTTCACTGAGACTCATCACCGAATATTTATAAGGACTTGAGAGAAGGTCTAAGTTCGCAATTAAACATGCTGTTTGGAATGTTTGATTTTCAAAGCCAATAGGCATGCCACTAGTCCCATCGGTTTTCTTCCCGCGCCAGGTGCGCATCTGTGCCACGTGAACGACGTAAATTCCGCTACCTTCAGACAGGCTTCATTTTCCTCCGAATTGCGTGGGGGTGGTGGCGGGTGGCCAGAAGCAATTTCTTTTCACGATGATACCTACAAGACAGTAGCTGATGTCTACTATGGATGCAAGGTAGCCGAATTCTTCTATCCCGTGGTGGTTCATGGCTCGAGTTACAAGAGATCCTCCGTAGAACTGGATTCCCTCCACTGGGGACACATACGAGTTGCTGCCATTCATCCAAAGCCTAACGGAATGGTGGGGCTTTGTTTTCGCCGGATGAAAGCAGCCCGACTATGTCTGGCACCAGCTTCATAACAGCCGTCACCCGTGAATTTTCATGAGAAACTAATTTCACGTTCTCACGTCATTGCGCTCTGACGGCTAACATGAACCTCCGTGGTTTCCAAACACAAGCCTGCACCGAAACCGAAGGTCTTCCACTGTTTAGGGTGCATTAGTCAACCGAGCTGAAGCCGCATTTATCGAAGCTCTCCTTCCGCCTCGTCATCTAAAGTATAACAGGATGATCTCAAGCGCAATTGTAGTAATCCTACACTTACACGTTTGCTGCACAGTCGGTGCTGGAGGAATCTTGTATAGTTTGCCCAGGTCAGTTTATTTAACAATAAGAGAATTTACGTTTGTTCAGCATAATCGTTTTGCTCTCGTTGTTCAATGGGTATTTTCCAACACACTGAACTGTGGTTTCTCTCAGTTTTCTGCATACAACCATAGCCGAAAAAACAGTGCAGCGTCAGTCAAGCTGACAGCAATCAATCACATGCTTGGTGTTTAGTTGACAAGATGTGTCCGATTTTTGACTTGAACAGGCTTTAATTATCGCACACTTGATGCAGTGAGAAAGAAAACCACTGAAGACTATCGTCCCGCAATGGACAGAGCCACCTACTCTTTCCTGTCATTTGTGTGGCTTCTGAGGTTACGAAACTCATTACAATGTAGATGCGCCGAAGCCCAAAAGCCTCAACCCTCTCACTAATAGACCCTAACCATCGCGCGTTTAGCTTTCCATTAGTCACCATATAGATTATTCCGTCTGATGTTCCTAGGCATCTTTAAACAGTATAACTTTGGCCCGAGAATGAAAATTTCATCGTTGTCTAATACCATTATTGCATGCCTGTCCCCTGTGACAAAAGTCTGTGTTTTCCCCCTGCTGGCCCTCTTCAGGAAAAATCCACGGCGACCATTCAGTTTTTCCAGGTGTTCGCTGTATTTTGGCTGCACGGTCTATCACCTTTCACGAACCAGGCATGTTCGCTTAACGCAGCTGTGCACGCCATTTCTTTTCATGTGGAAATTGCAAGATTTCCCGACCGCGCGCTGGCTAGTCGCACACTTCTATATACCCATTGATGACAATATGTGGAGCGCTGCACTTTTTGGCGACTTCCGCCTTATCACAACTGAGGAACTTATGGAGCTCAGAATGAAACATTGTGAGAGTGTTTCTATAAAGCGGTTACGGGCAAATTTTTCCGTGAGTTGACTTCCAAGCTGGGTACTTTCTGGTACTCGCTGGTTACCTCAAATTCAAATAATTGAATCTGTCAGTGGATCAAACATGGAGATTTTCCTTCCCTCGGTGACTTCCTGGATCGAGAATTAACTGTGCCGCATTCGCTTATCCCCTTCATATTTGTGTTTAAACTTGAATGTACCCATCGGTGATGGCGGAAAAGCCTAACCGTGATTCTTGCGCATGTCCGCACGTCGTTCAACACCTCATGCTTGAACATACCTAAAGACTTCCGAAGATGTTGAAGGCTACATAAAAGTTGTCTGCTCCTGATGCAGGACCGTCGGGCAGAATACTGGCCCCGCTGCCAACAGCTTAATTCCTGCAGGGGGTGTAAAATTCTTTGATACTCCATCCATCTTCGATACGGCTTACAGTGTGACTGCAACCGGCGAAACACTGCACGCATCTTTTGTCTTTATGGCTGAATCAACACGGCTTATCATAGCTGCTCTGGAAACACACAGTTCCATCAATGCTGATGGTCTGCTGCTCTCGTGTGGTCCTTCTTAAGAACTTCGATTTCCCTGTTTGGGACGGTTTCGCTGTAGATGGCGTAATGTCAGCAGAACCACTTGTAGACGCCAACACTGCTGCTACTGTGAAGCTGAATTCTTCTACGCAAGGAGATTATGTGCTTATTCAAGATCCTTCGGAATACCCAGCCTGTTGCTCCAAGGCCCGCAGCGAACATAGTCGCAAAATGTGAAAAGACTTTCGAACCAAAATGGACAATGAACCATATATTCCGAATTCCTTCAGGATATTGGCCAAGAAGCTATATTTGGAGGGGTGGTGGTAAATTCTGGTTTACAAGGGAAGACATGTGCCGCGATATACCACAGACTGAATGCCAGTGGCCTGGGCTGGTTAGTAAGGACTCTCAATGTATCGGCCAATCTCACAACTTCACTAATTATGGTGACCTCAATTCCGTCATCACCGACCTAGGACATGGTAGGAGCCAGCAGAGAATCTTGTCGGCTGTACTTAACCAACTAACGTCTGAGTGCAATATACTCAACGTGTCCCATGTTCCAACATAGGTGTGAGGAAAACTCGTCCGCCAGCTCCTAAAATTATTGTCACCCCTCAGCAGTTGGTTCCACATATGATTTAGTGGTTCCATCATAACATCGCTCTACCACTGGCTGATCTTCGCTTCAGACCCATCGTTTCAGAGGAGAAAGGCATTTACTGAGAGCTAATCTCTGTACACGCATTGAACAATTTGTGGTACTCACGGAAAATGAAATGGCGTCAACTAACTCAGTGCAGCCGAATGCTATGGGGTCTGCACAGCCCCAAGATTGCAGTGTGAAGAAAGCGCCTTAAATAAAGCCCCGAGATTTTCCTCATTCATTCACCATTCACCTTATTCAACTCGTTTACACTAGTGCGTTCATTTTGCATAGTAATCAATTAATCGTGAGCTCCGTTCATCTGTGAAATCCCAACTATTTGTTGCAACGCAATTTTGGCAAAGAACGTCTCATTCAGGATTTGAGCTTACCATAGTGGGCGTGGCCGCTCTTCGCGCTGATTAGAGCCAAGATGCTGAAGTCGGCCTTATGCTTCCACACTTCTTTGCACGTCATTCTTTGAAGCAGCTCACCATTTGCCGCGTTTCCGGAAAAAAATGCGCACGATCCACCCGAACACCTCTGGTCGTTTGCTAGTGGCGGAGCTCCATCATCCTCCACCTTCTAATGAACTCCTATTATTTGGGTTAGAGTTTAGATTCACTTTAGGTTCATCCGTTATTCAGTTTTGACTTTCTCATGAACAGGCTTTGACAATTCCGCGCCGTGAAAGTTTTCTTCTTAATTCGGAACAGTAGGTTCTATGGAGCACACTTATGGTTTCACTGGGCGACGTACTGGTCATAAGCTATCGCAGCTGAACTATCTATTCATAAAGAAGAAACTGAGATTCAACAACTTCCAAATCCCAGGGTGCTCAACTTCACTAAGTACACGGTCGTTTTATCTGACTTTCACTGTACCGCCAGTCTTCTCTGCCGAGGGTCTGGCGCCCACAGAACCCTTAGCAAAATTGACGTGGCAAATTTTTCGGCTGTTTGGCAACGTAGTACTCGGATAATTCCCATTCTGCTTTACTTTATTTGTGGTATGTGTGAAAAATTAACAGTCATTCTTTTCGCAGTAGTTGGAGGATCTACAACACTGGCGGCCACTTAATAGAACAGACCTTTGGGTGAACTCCGCTGTAGCGCCCCCAGTATTACTTAGGAGAAACGACGTGACTGGATGCACTGTCGACTATTTGGATCTGAAAAGCACCAGGAACTTTGCGCTGCAATGGTGGATCACTTCACAATCGTAATCCTCAGGGACCACTTTCAATATCGAGCCTTCTCTAAGGGCGCCTCATCGCTCATCCAAAAGGCTTTAACCGATTTGCAAAGTGAAAATTGGGGTTGCTTGAACGTTATTTCCATTGTGCCTGAACAATTGTGATACTGAAGCTGCTAGTGTCTTCGCTGAGTTTTATAGCAGCATTTTTAAGCAGCTGCCTTCAGTTAACCGAAGACGATGACACCAGCACAGCAGGTGTTTTAAAGGCAGCTCACATGGTCTCGATTGCATATTTCCTAAAATGTTGTAGCCAGCGGCCGAACCGCATGGTTTTACGCCTGGCTTACTACGTGCGCAACCTGGCCCTCTGGAAGCAGTATTCGGCAGCCAGAAACTCACTGGCATCACCTTCGTTCTCAAGGGTGCTAGGGTTAATCCTCTCAACGGCCACCGACGAATCATCATTCTACTGAGTATCTCGGAAACTCTAGAGGCATTCGTATACCATCCGCTTTATAGTTGCCTCACCTCTTCAGACTCCTTCAATGTACAGCACGGCTTTCACAAAGATCTTTTGTGTGCCACGAATCCGTTGATAGCCATCGATTAGTGGGCTGGGGCGGTTGATAACGGCAGTGGAACTGACGTAGTGTACCTGGACTTTTCTAAAGAACTTGATCGTGTGGACCAAACTTTGTTACAAGGTAAGTTCTTATACATGCTGACAAACCTCGGTTGGCAAGGGGCGTAGGTTGGTCACCCAGTTCGACTGTAGGTGTTCTCCTAGCAACGCAAGCTGTCGGACAGCACTAAGGCTTGGGTATACACTGATATACCCTGAATTGATCGCATAGACGAAGGAAGCTGAAACCGCCGATGACCTCACAACGTTATCATTAGGGTTGTTCTCAAATTCACTAACGACGACGTGGAACACAAAAGGAGTCAGTGGCGATTTTTGTCAACTGCATTTTGACTCACCGATATCCATGTACAAAGTGTTAACCAAATCCTATAGCTCAAGCCGCAGTCGGGCAAACTTCGACGACGACTCTCCCAAATTACTGTCACCTCCTGAGAAATGGTACTGCACATATTGCATCTGGCCCGCCATCGTCGTCGCATCATCCCTGGCGGAATATCGTTTTGCCCCGATCGTTCTGCAGAGGAACGGAATTTATTAAGAGCCAATCATCGCAGGCGTATCGGTCGTCTGGTGGTGCATATTGGGGAAATAATGGTTACAAAATACTCAATACGGTCGGCTCCTCTGGAATCGGCGACCTCCATAGGTGCTGTTTGAATGAACAATCCCATTCACAATTTCTGGATAACGTTCATTCGCCTACCGATAACTCTGCCAGGTGCATGTGCACAAATGTCCTTAGTTTGGTAAAAAAAATGACCGGAGCCCCGTGAACTTTGTTCTTTCGCATAACCTCGGATGACTGTCATTAAGGAGTAATTGTTCAGAACTCCTTGCCTCGAGTCTGGGCTCGCCTTGGGAAATATAACTTTTTTGTTCAGAGAGAAATGAAAGTAGAGGAAAGGGATCGGGGCTCACTGTCTGCAATTCACTTCAGGCCTTTCTTCACAGCAATGCAGCGTTTGCTGAGACTCAGGATACCTTTTGGCGCCTGATTAGCTCGAATGTTTCCGATCGTTGGCTAGTGGGGTTCGTCTATATTATTCCATATGTAGCCGAATCGAAAGACGAAATCTTATTGTTTGGGTTGGAAGTTTTACCCACCCTGGGATTTCCCCAGATTCTTCTAGTTAGCGGTTTTAACTTACTTGAACTTGACTTCCCGACATTTTTAAATGCAAACACTGAACACTGACTGCATGCTTTTTCACGCACACCTCTGGTTTTACTCGGTGTCCCATTGGTCATAATTCCTCTCGGCTGGATCACCTATTCACTAACGGAGATTTGATTGTCGGCAACCTTGAAATCATGACACCATCCACAGTCCATCTAATTGAATTTATTTACAGCACGAACCTGGTCAGCTCATCAGCTAACAATCTCAGAAAATTTAGGAAAATGGGTGTAGGAGAGCTATGTGGCCACATGGAAATGCTACATGGAAATGGTTTCTGCGAGAAGCCTGATACCGTTCTTTCCGCGCCAGTTGGTGAATCTACACAATTATTAAGCAAAAAACGGGGCAAGCGTACAAGTAAACTACGCTCTGACACACTCAAACATATTCTGAACAAGCGGTACGCCTAGACGTGCAGAGGACTTTGGGGATCTAAAGTTACAGAAAAAAATACGCCTTATGGAATCGGCCCAAATTGCTATTTAGACGTGACCGCCTTCATTACCAACAGCCTCTCACAGAAAGCCTCATCGCTGGCCAAATGGCCTTTCCGGTTCGTAGCATCAACTTGCGAGAAGAAAGCTTGAGTTCCACAACCCTTGGGCCCATAGGGACTTGATAGCTCTGTCGCGGGAGCCCCTGGTGTTTTCCCTGAGCATTCTAACAGTGTTTCTGCGCAGTCGCCAACAGCTCCTCAAGTTTGCTGTGACACTAATGTTGATAGTACTTGCATTGTAAATACTTTCTCCGAGGCGGTGTGAGACAAACTCAATTGTCTGTGGGAGAGCTTTCCTGGCCAAGACGGTATACTTCCCAAGGCCTTACCTTAATTGGTCGAACAGCTTGCCTGTCCACTCAGCTCACTGTTCATGCAATCTGTCCCTCACTGAACAGTATCCAGCAACTGGAAACTAGCCAGCATTTCACCCGTTCTCAGGAACGGTAGGCCTGACTATCCCAGGGATTACAGACCGACTGGTTTGTCGTCCAGCTTTCCAAAAATTTCACAGACGCTTGCATGCGACTCGCTTTACAGACACCCCACCTTTCGTGAGTTTTCTCTAATGTACAACACAGGTTCCGCAAAGGCTGTTGATGTACCACAAATCTGCCTATAACCACCATCCTGTTGACCGGAGCCAAGCAGTACAATGGAATCCACGCAGTCGAATGCTCTAGTATGATCTAAGTAATCGACCCTTGGAATGTTGATCAGTTTATCGGCATTGGAGTGAAAAACGATATTTCATCACCCAACACAAGCATTTTATTGAGGGCGACCAAAGATTTGTCAATCACAACCGAATTTTGAGGTCCATGAAAAACCGCGCTGTTAGAAAAATTGGGTTCTGACAGAGATTGACAACAATCAGTGGTCGCAATCCTGCGAAACTATCATTGAAAATTGAACGCGCGCATTAGATCAGCCTTCACACAACGGATACCATGGTTCCTGTAGCTGTACAGCATAGTTCATCGAGTGATACTGCGTCACGCCGTACACTTTATTCACTTTGGCGGCTTACCACTCACTCTATACACTCCATAAATTCCCACCTATTCCCCCGCAAGTGCTTCATAACAAAACCACTATCGCCTGTTCGGTCTTCGCCTACTTTTTGTAGTTTTCTTTCTGTTCCTGCCCAGCACAACTTTCGCGGCCCCTCTATCGGTCGCCAAAATCTCACTGAAGCACCAGTTTCGGAGCCTTTCTCGCCTTAGTTCCAGTTAACTTGGTTCCAATCGCCCACCTAAACCGAGTTATTTCTCATATCAAGTTTCTCTCCTGTTCCTCCCACTTGAGGAGCTGATAGTGCATGGGACACAAAAAGTGCTTTAGTCTTCCCACCGAAACCACTAACTTACACTTGGTAGACCGTAGGCGGTTTGCCTGAAATTCAAACACCAGCGTCGCAATGTTTCAAGAAATATTCAAAATACGAGAATCCGCACCGGAGCCACCGTTTGTTGTTCAGCATAACATTCACACCCAATACCTACGGAGGCCAGTTTGTCTTCACCTAAGATGAGTTCGCATACATGATGCAAATGTCATCACTGTGTGGTTTACCGTCCAAACACGGGAGAGTACTTGCAGGCCAGTCCATAACCCATTAAAGTCAGACTATTAAACGTGTCCCCGAAGGAGGCCACATTTGAAAAACCTTGTAAATATAAATAAGGTGACTGCGTCGCCCCTCAAAGGACTCAGCAAACGGTTGTGCGTTAAACACCAGCTTAAGAAGGAGAAGCAGGGGAAGATTGACCTATGAAACGCCATGAACATAGCGGTGAAAGGGAGCGCAACAGCCAGGACGGGTGGTTCTCACACTTTCCCCAAACCCCAATGGCCGCCGTCATGTGACTCTGTGGACAAATTGCTGAACTAGATTTTTGCCGTTATCCACAGGTCGCGGGCTCAACCGTCCAGTGTGCGTAATGCCTCTGGGACGCGGCTAGATGAAAACAGCTGTCCATCATCAAGCAAATCCTTGGTTAAGCCACAACGAGTTAAAAACCAAAGAGTTATCGGTTTCGCACACACCGCGTGTTAAACACACATACACGTGCGAGGTGATGACTACCTCATTTGAAGCTTGTACAATGTGAATTTTCTGATTTAAATCGCTTGATAGAGGCTCTCCGGGAGGGTCGAAACGTTGCGAAACCGATAACTCTTTGGTTTTTAACTCGTTGTGGCTTAACCAAGGATTTGCTTGATAATGAACGTCAGCACAACGCACAATATATTTTCGCATATCCGTTCTGTGTACGGTTCGGATGTACTAGCTGTCCATCACTTAACTGATTATCGTTGGCACCAAAACCTTGCATAGAAGGTTTTCTCGGCATTCTCGAGGTCAAAATGGATGTTTGCTTAAGTGCAGGCCAACCACAAAAGTCGGCCGGCCGCTTTCAGCCTATGGAATAAAAGAGGCACCACAGCTGCGGAATGAAAGAAATTCCAATACGCTATTATTCTACCCCCTTTGTAGCGGGTGAAAAATGCTCTTTTAATGTGTTAAAGCTCATGAAGATATATTCAGTTCCTTCGACTTACGATGATTCAAACCGAGGTTTAGATTGTTTAGTCTGTCTGCAATCCCGAAATGCCGATGAATAATCGGGAGTTCGGTTAATTTCAGATTGAACACCACTAACAGCAGCTATCGCATATCCACAGGGTTTCAGGTCGGCCACTTTCGGAAAAAAGCGCCGGACCCGAGTTTTGCTCTCATTAGAGCCCGTCGGTAATGCGCGTCCTTGTCACAACCAGCTGTCCATGAGGCAAGTCTTCTGACCACCGTGCTATTGGCCTCACATCAGGCACGACCGAATTATCATATGTAAATGTCTAACTACTTTCGCTTGTGAATAATGATCAGGTTGCCCGATTGCCCCGTCAGGACACACGGTCACTGTCACGTTAATCCCAGTCTATAAACTCACGATTAGGAATTCCGAGGCTGGTAGAAGTCTCCGATCTCATTGAGCCTGCCAGACAATATTTCTGTAATGCCTAATGTGAGGCTAATGGGGAAGAGGTCAACCTGGTTACTTCGTGAAAACGTGACTGAAGTTCCAATCCCAGCCGTGGCAAGGATGTGCACTGTTGAGGAACTCTAATGAGAGCGAAACTCGAGTTCAGTGCTTCTTTTGGTGGGAGCTGGCCAAAATCCCTCTCTGAATACGGAGGCTGCGGCCGAATGTCAATGGCATTCGACTTGAAATCCTAGAATGCGCCAGTGGTCCAACCAACACTTATAATAATAAGATATATTCCTCAACGCGTATGTGGGAAGCACGCTGGGTTATGCGCGATCACTGCAGATGCTTACAAGCCATGCAAAAACGAATAAGTAATTAGTAGCAAAACGTAAAGCTTTCCCTCAAGAAGGACGTGGTCAAAAGGCAAATGAATGTGGTTCACGAAAAATTTGATGCACGCAACAGAGAAAAAAGTAGTTCGTTCGCTTCACGGATTCAGTCTCAAAAATGGGATGTTACACTAATATACTTTATACAAGGTCGTAGGATAGGCAATTTTTTAAGTAGTTCAAGGTCACTTCGGGAATAATGTTCAAACGCATCTTTGGAGTATTCTGTCAATGAGGGATAAAATTGGCCTCTGGAAAATGTCAAGATAGGTCGGCTTTGGCAAGGCAGGGCAAAAAATCCAGAAATCCGGCGAACGATTGTGCAGATTCCAATGCAGGATTTCGTGGTCTCCCCGAAAACGTCAAAAAATGGAACATCTCGCTAACCGTTAATCTGAGATGAAGTTGCGTGCATCCATCCGTCGTAGAAAAGTTTCATCGCTCAGTGGATAATATGGGGATCGGAAAGACGAATGTAATTCCACACGTTAGATGAGAAAATTTGATGTTATAACATTTACTGTGGCGAACAATGTGCTAGCGGAATTGTTTGACAAAGAACTCATGCGATATTATTACTTTTGCTATGATCATTGGAAACTATAACTCTATCTACTGTTTGTTGTGGCAATTTGCTATGCACTGGTGATTTATTCGGGCATACGGAGAAATGGGTCGGCGGTTTGGAGAGCCGCATGACGTAAGCGTTTGATAACTAAAGCCTAATTGACGTTGTTCTGTTGGACTCATCATTAAGCGCCACGTTCACATGTCGAGGTGCGTTAGACAGCGAGGTGGTTATCTACGGTACGCGCATCTGACGGCTAAATGTTTCTCGGACCGCACTTCAAAGGGAAATTGTTACTTTAGTAGGTACATGGACTTTCCCACTAGACCGTCTGAAGTTTTCTGGCCAGGACTTATGAAGTTAGACTACTTGTTTCAGATATGTAATCCGCAAATATTCGAAATCTTAAAAGTGAGTTGTTATTGGCCCTTCTACCCACAGTTCTGTTTCCCACCCCTGAAGTCAAATATACAGTGTACCTCATAATACTTCGCTGACTGTCCACCCACTCAAACAACAGGTGTGCGACTGTCGCTTGGACCATCGTCATCCGGTCTTCTTCTAGTGAATTTGCAAGGTGCAGGATACTCTCCCAGAGTACGTTCTATTTTCATTTCGGTAGCTCGCCTGAATGGCCAAAGTATGCCATTCTTGATCACACTATTTCTGGTTTCACTTTACTTTTGCCCGGAATGGCATCCCCAATCGCCATGCGTCACAAACATGCTCACCTATATGGGTGACTTGATGTCAGCCACACACAGTGATCACACCCATAATGCCACCTTGTTCCACTTGAACAAGGGTTTCCGCCGTCATCCGCAGGGGGGTCTCAAGCATAAGCTGGGGGCTCGCTACATGCGCTGAGTTTCCTACACTGGATCGTCCTCTTTCTTGATGATGGAATTTTCGTAGATGAAACTGAGGCAGGCCTCTCACCCCCCCTCTTTCAGATCTGCGTGAGCCAGACAAATGTCAGTGCACCGTCATCTTTCGTTTCTGATTTACCTCAAATACCTCCACGCGATATTCCCCCTCACTCCATTCTCTGCGCAGGCGGTTCGGAAGGCTCGAACATTCATGATCCCAGGTCACTACTGGTTTTCCTTGATACGATGAAGCGCTACTCAGACGTCTGAGACCCTCTTCTATCGATAGCGGCATTCGGTGGGTGGTTTTAGCAGAGCAGATCATATGTTGATTGATTGGAGGAAAAAACAGGCTTATTAATTTCGTCCAGCTTATCTCCTTCTCGTCACCAAGACAGTTGTTCAAGAGGGCTTTCTTACTCTAAGGATGGTTGGAAAGACCTTCTTCCGTGTGCTAAAGGGGTTTCACAAACTGTTCTGTTCATACACAACCGGTAGCTGTGTTCTGATCAACCGGTGCATGCTGGCTTGAAGAAGTATGCCTTCTGTCAAAGGCGTCCAGTGCACGGCTACTACACTAGTCACTGGATTATAGAACATCGCACACATTTCTAGAGTCGGAATTCCCATCATACAGTCGCATAAAACCTGACGGCTACATGGCGATTTAATTTTCACACACCTCTCTGCTGAAATAGGTTTTGTTAACCGACTCTTCTTTGCGGTAGCAAATAACGGCTAGGAGAAACATGGTAAAGTTTCATGAGCAGCATTCGCAGACCGTCTTCCAGGAAGCATTTCTCTCTCGTTATTTTGCTTGGTCGCTGGTGTGTCCTTCTTCCGAGGTCGTTAGATGCATGACTAGAGATCTCTGTGAGTGGATTCAAGCGCTTTTGACAAGAAAGCCATGTAGGAGGACAGGTTGGGAATTATTACTATGAAAAATTCACAAATATCAATTTTCGTCGTTCATCTACTATATAAATCACTCGACCGGTAATTCGGTCCGTTTTGAGATGGCTTAACTAACTGAGGGTACGCCCAACTGGGACGTCCTCCGGGAGGATATATGGGAAATATGCAACCGGACACTGGATTATTTGGTAATGGTAAACGTTTTAGATGGACTCATTTCTTTTGAAACCCTTCACCTTATTTGTAGGCACTTTGCAGACACAAAGAGAGAGAGTCAGACTGGCAAAAAGACAGAAACCGGGAGATTCTAGTATCCAACTTGTTGAAAAGTTTGTCATTTTGTTAAATGTGCCTTGCCTTGAAATTTGAAGCCACTATACCCATAATTCTACTTCATGTGGAAAGGAGCCGGATCAAAATTGTCCCAAAATGTCCACCGCCAATGAGCTGGTGGAAGATTTCTCACCGGCATGCTGCATAGTATGAAGTGTTTGAGCTACGGTGATCGGCAGTTTTGGTTATCTCAGATACTAAGTGTGAAAGTTGTTCGAAAGGATAAACGGTGATTTTGACATAAACTTCCGTTTTCAGCTCATCACGTGTCAGTAACCAGCAATAATGGGCAAACTGGAGTACGTCGAGAACGTGTCTAAAGTCCTCATCACGGAAATAATTTTTCTACCATTTTCATGGAAAAAACGGATTACAGGCAGTGTCCCACTTCCAAGTGTTGTATAATGGCGTTTGCAGCAGTTGTCGACGCAGAATACATGATACCCCACCTGGGAATATCCCGTTTATCGGCGTTTGAAAATATCGATGAAATGGATATTTAGGACTACACTATTCGACGGTTAACTGGGTATCAAAACTGCTTCCCGTTTTCTTACCCAAAGGAGATTGAGAATTTTTCTCCATCTGTGCGGGATTTCAGACAGGTGCTGGCCAACAAATCGTACACCTTAGAAATGGCCATACATAGCATTATCAGATGGCTGTTTCCATCTGTGTAAAAATGGATAAGAAGTCCCACTCTATCACTGAGAACCTGCAGAAGTTACCTTGTTCAATTTACTGCGTTGACACATACCCGATTAAGGTCATCTGGCGTTTCTACAAAAATCTGCGACATCCTAGAAGTAGTAGGTCATGTTTTCCAAAATAGCTATGCTCTAAGGATAGCAGTGGGCGTTACAACAATTTCGACGTCTGTTTAAGTTCTCAGGATGCCCGAGTTTGTGTATACGCTGATGTTCTGAAGCTAGAGGCGTGCGATCACACTGACGATGCAATCGCTTTTGTCGCCGCAATCACATGGCATGTGTTTACTGTGGTTTGCCTAGTTTTACGGCAAACTAACCATTGTAGTGAAATCAAGAAATGAATCAAATGTTGAAAGACAGCTTACGTTGACTCACAGTAACTGATCGCGACACATTTCACCACGCTAAGTCCGCTGAATGCTAGAGGAGTGTATCTCCAGGATAATGGAAAATTTCCAGCTATTTCTGTGCTTCCGATATGCTGAAAGGTATGTCAGCACAGTTAGCTCTCAATAACGACGGCCATTTGAAAGCCGGAGGCAATGCGTGCAAAGATAACTTTTGCAATGGCTACTCATCGATAACTACTCACCAGTGATCTGAAATATTGCCTTCCAGGTTTTATGAGATCAGTGATTCCTACCTGCCTCGGAAGTCCCAATTTGCAGGGTTATCGATTGCAGTTTACAGGACAGTCACTGTGTATGCTCTCGAGACGATCAAACAACCTGATCACTGCTCACAAGTGGGAGTATTTGAGCGTTCAGATTTGCTCATTCGGTTGTGCCTAATGTGAGGTCAATGGCGCAGTGGTCAGCACGGTTGCCTCATGATTGGAATGGCCGGAGTTCAAACCCCGGCCGTAGCAAGGATATGCACTACTGATGAGCTCTAATGAGAGCGAAACGCGAGTCTGAAGCTTCTAATCGAAAGAGGCTGGCTGTAAAGTCTATCTGAATGCGAAGGCTGCGATCAAATGCGAGTGATGTTCAACTTGAAAATATACAAGTAGTTTATGTGTGCATTGAATGTAACCTCTATTGAGAATGGTGTGCAACGAGAGAGTGAAAAGTTAACAGACACTTCACCATTCGCCGTAGTTTTCTTTCAAACTCAACGTCTTTTAAACTGCTTTCACCGGATCGCCTCAACCGAAGACTGGGAAATTCTTGGCTTGCTAATCGCGTGGCAGAGGATCTAGCATCAGGGCAGAAGCTCATGCTCACCACTTTCCTCAATTTTTCCAGAGTCGTTTTGGGAGCGAAAAACTTGAAAGCTGATCTCAATCTCATTGCTGTCCTTGTGATTTTATTGCGTTGCCCCGCAGTTTCTGTGGGCCTTATTTTCCGTACACAGTATGTATGACACTCAGCACGTTAAATATATTCGAATGAACTCAACTGTTGGCGTCACGCTACATCCTGAACTACAAACTTACCAAACAAAATTCAGCTAACAGTGGTAGAAACAAAACCAACAGATGGCAGAAGTCTGAAAAAAGTCGGCAGAGAGCCGTAAAACCTTCGTTACTCTTTACACGCCTTTATCTTGAACGGATTACTGTAGTCCCACTGGTATACCTGAATGGATACCGTTCACCAGTCATCTAAATTATCATTTGCTCACAAAATTCAAATGATGGTGACCTGTATTCACAGCACATATTCTTCATGCTGTCGACTGTCGTTGTCGCCGTCGCCCCCTGTTCCCTCAGGATAATCGAAAGCAAACGCGTGCCACCCACGTGACTTGAGGTCTCGTAGTAGTATCTCCCCATAAGTCCAGTAACCGTAGCACCACAGGGAAGAATGGACATCGTTTTCATATCAATAAGAACGGACATCTTCTATCCGTAACCGTCTGAATTTTTATAGCTCCGAGTTGGCTAGTTTTTACGCACCTTATTTAGAATAGGAAAGGTTATGCAGTTTTTTACCCCATTGGCCGGGGCGGCAGTCGAACTCACAGCAGAAGGCATCATAAGCTACGTCCCGATACCACATGTTGCCAGCAGTTGTCCTCTTACAAGATTACCACCCACTACTATGGCCTTCACTCTGAGGGCATCGGCTACTCCCCTAGGGACCTTTATAGAAGTCTGTTAGATTCTCCGTTGGCCAAAACTGCCAGATTCGTAATATTACCCTGTAATTCTTATTTGCCGTGATCTCCATGAACGAGGCTGCACCCTGTTTTCAGATCAATGGACACCCGTCAGAGATTGGAAAGGACAAAGTGATCAGGCCAAGGTGATATGAGGCTTCAGCATCGAAACTGCGCACTAATAAAAGGAGTACCCACTCAAAAGCTGCTCAAACATACATTCCGGGCTGGCACTATTTCTAGTGCACAGAGACAAGCTATGATCACGCCGATCTTTTAGGCTGGCGATCAGCATCTTCCGGTTAGCTGCCAATCAGTCAGCCCCATTAACACCTCTTGCAAGATGATGGAGTGCTTGTTGAAACACCTCATCCTCAACACTTCTTCGGCAATAAGTTTTTACTCTGTTCGACGTGATTTTCCTCCTAATTTATCATGTGTGACAAAACATGATTATTTTCTTGGATGGTCTGGTAGGGGCCAAAGATGGTTTTCTATTTCAGACGACTTTTCTTCACCCTCTTCAGGGTACTCAAGCGCGTTCCACGTGCCCCAAGGAGTACCGCGTTGTCCTCTACTGTTTTCATATGTAAATCAAAGACTTTCCGTGCGGCATTTCCAGCAACGTTGTTCTCTGGATTAACGACCTGAAATTACGGATGATCAATGACACCAGTGCGCCAAAGACAGAGTTAGACTCAATTGAGCGGTGGTCAAGTCATGGGAATCTCACGTTGAACGACAGCAGAACTGCACACTTTTAATTCGGTTGAGGGTCTGGTAATACCATAGTTTTCCCAATGCACAAAGCACAGCAAGCACCGTGGGGATAGATTTGGAGGAACATCCATATATTTAAATATCATCAAATTTATCATTCGTGTATTATCACAAGATAGCTCCGGAAAACTGATGCGCTACTGCTGCAAAAATGAGACGGACCCTCATTCGCAAGGATAAGACGAAGTTTCCACAACTATACAAGGTTTATGTGAAAACGCCACTTGAGTATGCCAATCAACTTACGCCTATCGGCTCAAAGAAAGACATACTCACTGTTAAGTGTGCCCAGCACTCAGCCAAAGTACTAATCACGGGTTGAAGAAATGTCACGTGACCCTCGACTAGAAAGTTCCGGCACGTGTCCACGTGATTTACAGCGAATCGGCATTGCTCTTATCTTCATGCACCTCTTTGACATGGGCTTCGTAGAACAGCTCTTCAACATAGCGGATGATAACGGCCGGTGTTGACTTGCCAGAAGGCTTCACAAGCTCCGGCCTCGGACCTTCCTCGGGCAGCAAATATTTTCTTGAAGGGCCATCAGCTAATGGAACGGCTTTTCTTTTGAAGTTGTCAGTGGCTCTTCCAGGAATCGGTTTAAAGAGTTGTTTGGTTTCTACTTAATTACAATCTTGTTATATTCGTGATCTTAATCCGGTCTTGATGTTTGCTGCAAGTCCCAAGAGCGGTGCCACGCCCTGTTTTCAAGGATTGTTTTTCGGCTCAGTGGACGCAAGTTGGATATTGAAATTGATAAACCGAACGCAATCAGATGATTTGGGCTTCTAGCCTCACTTGTGCTGAAGTGGCTGGAATAGGTCATTTCCAGTTCTTCAACGTGTCACTCGACTCAGTATCGTTCTAACGTAGGGTTTGGCCTGTGGTCGACGCCACTTTGTTTCCCAACTGCGTTGGCCTCATGCACAACCTACACTGGTTCGTGCTTACCGGCCCTTATAACCATTCAAACCTCTCGGAATGGCACATTCCTCCAGGGAAACACGGTTCTCCGCTGCCTCCATCCTGGCGGACCGATCTCTACAACACCATATTAAGCCAAACTGGTTTATTTGGCGTAGTCGACTGGCAATGTGCGAGCGCGTGAGCGTTGCCTGACTGAGCATGCTAACCGAAATGGTTGCCCGCCAAAACGTCCCGAATTTACAACGGCATTTCGTCATCGCACATACATACTAGAAACTAAATAATACAATGCACACAATAATACGTAGTTATGACATACATAACGTGTGTTATAACACTAGAGTGGCAGTATTACATTGCGCATCATCAATTGTCTTCTCTTTGCACATACTAGAGACTTCATGTGTGCTGGCGCGTTCTGAATGCTGCATGCACTACAGAACCTTCTTCGCGAACTAGAGAAAGTTGATTTCGTCAACTTCAGAGTCCCGAAAATTAGACTTTATTACTGTCCTCGAAATTCATTGGCTTGACTAACCTATGATTTTATTGGCTGATCCATTGAGAGCGTAGGGTCATTGTGTGGTACAATAACCTTAGACCTCGAGTGAGAGGTTTTTTGCGTGCACTTTGTAGGGTGAGGATAATCTGCCATTTCATCTGCAGTGGAATAAACCACCAAGCGCTACCGTGTGGCTTGTCAGCATCAAGCATTTCAGAGCAGTTTTCAAAGAAATAGCTGTACTTGAACGTCTTTTGATGTGGAAGGAAGAAACTATCATCCCCCCTCATAAACTGCTTATCAAGAGCTACCATCATTTAAACAGGATTCGGAAGTTTTTGGTTGCTGCCGCAAATACGAAATTGCAATTGTCAACTGTTGTTGATTTTTGCACGCGGTCCGAAATGGTCCTTAGTGCAAAACAGGACGGTGTATGTGTGCCCAGAAGGACCACGTACATCAATCAGGAATGCTGAAATCTGTGTGGCGCACATGAAAAAACTTTATAGGGGAACCCGGACGAGTGCTGTCACCGACACAGTAAAGTCTCTGACCTCAAGCGCACCATAAACACCAATGAGAAACGGAAGACATCGCTGTAAGCACACCGTGGTAGACAAGTGTGATTGTCTTACACAAGCGAAACCAACCAACGACGTGCAGGCGAAATTTACAGCAAGTGAAGTGAAATCAATTAGGGCAACGAAGGAAATTGGAACATAGATTGAGCAAGTGAACTTGGTTTGATTGCGTCTATGCGGTTTCTGGTTGCAAATGATGTAAACATTAGTAGTCGACTAGCGAAGTGAATCGGAATGAATTGGAACATCGAACCCTTCAGTTCGCCTGCGATGTTCCTTCTTGTCTTTTTCTTCTCTCTTCCGCTCCGCGTAAACCCTCATCTTCATCCGTGTTCGTCACATACGCCCGGTTTTCTCTCTACAATTTGAAGGAATGAACATGCGTTCGTTAGGATTGTTCGCACAACAAATATTGCGATATAAGTGTTCACCAGAGCCCCGTTAGCCCAGTTTTTGTACTGGTTTCACCACGACCACGATGAGGAGGGGCTGGGTTTTGCGGTGGATCTGAAATTGAAATTCGTTAGAGAACTTTATTCAACATAACCGTCATTATTGACCCACTCAGGACAATTCCGTTCCATAGGATATGCCTGGCAGTCGTTGATTATATGGTCGAATATGACTGTGGTGCGCTCGATAGCCTGTCAAACGGTGCCGTTTGATTGAATGATGCGTTGTTTCTACGTAATTGTCTCGCCAGTCGAATGTAGGGATTTTGGGGCTGCGGCTGTTGGTCCATTTTTCCGAGCTCCTTATGAGCCTGGTCATCAGGTACTCATAGAACGATGAGTCAGTGGTATACATAATGGCTAATGCTTCAGATTACCTCCAGCGGTTACGTGTCAGCATTGCAATCAGGAACCACTTCTTCAGAGTTCCGTTGGAGGTTTTGTCGCGCATGTTCCGCAAAATGTGCACCCGGCACAGTAGTTAGTGGATGTGCGGCAGTTCCTGGGTAATTGCCCCTTGCGTGACCGCACTGTCATCCATGTCTCCACTGCTCTCACGAAGGTGATGAATTGACGGAAAAACATAGCGATGGCTATCGTAGTCTCGTTTGCAAGCCAAACAAGTCACACGGGTAAGCCCACTCCACTTGTATCTACAATAACTGAAACAAATAATCCATACCGTTCTTTACAACTCTTGTAATTGGCGTCTTTACCGATAACCTTAGGGTAGCGCCGACAGAATTCCGTCTGCTCTTTACTCATGAACAAAATGTGTCAATCGGTTCTCATCTACGGTTACCGGTTGTGTTCAGCTGGGCGTGCAAACGACCTAGGTAGTCAACGGCGTTTCTCTTGACGAACAAGCGTCCTCGTAGGTTGCACACATCCTTCGTCGTTTTCTTGTCGAAGTGCTTCCGGATGTACTGGGCGATGTTGAAGGATAGGGTGTCGTTGAGCAGCCATGGTCGAATCTCTCTGATTTCTTCCTCGGTGAGGCGACGCCCTGAGGCCTCGTATTTCGTCGTAACTACATCGCACGGATGATTGTGCAACATAGCGAATTTCGTTACCTGAAATTCTCCGTCCATGTTCCGGTTCACGTTGAAATAGACCGAGCATCCGGTTTGATCGCTGGCTCTCTCTCGAACACCGGTCAATGAGCGCAATACGTGTATCTTACGGACGCATGCGTACACGCGTTTCTTATGATCACCGAAAGCGGGTTCGGTGGATCGGATGTGGTGCGAAGATCCGGATCCCAGTGGTCAGATATACCCGCCGAGGCCTCAGGTTTGTACTAGCGTTTCCGTTGTACGTGTCTTCCGGTGGTCCCTTCTTACCGGTCGACCTTATGGTTACCACTTACAATTGATCGATTCTACTCCATTTTCTGTCATGTATGTCCCTCTTCTCGCCTGATTATGGAGAAGAAAACAAGAAGCACCAAGAAGTCTAATGGAAAATTAACATTCGCGTCTTCACCGCGTTGTGACCTATCGGGTTAAGGCGACCATATCACCAATTCCCCGGGAGTTATGCAGTGTGACCTGCTCGGGCCTCCAATCCGATCAGTATCGTCTCCGTGTGAATGAGTGTAGTGCCATTCTACTGCGCCGTAAATTCATGACATGATCAATTGTGCCGTTGCTCTTGGGAGGGTCTTCTCCAGGCTGAGTGATCTTTACCGATTGGTAGTTGAACTGTCGGTGATTGAGTACATGGCTGATCAGTTGATGGATGTCGGATGTAGTAATTCCACCAATGTGTCTTTCTATATCATACTTACCGGTCGACCTACTTCGGGGCGGATTGTGACACCGTGGGCACTGACCCCCTGCGTCCTAGATGTTGATGTCTCGTCGCTTGCAGTCACTTCAAGAGATTCCATAACTGCAGTTAGTTCAGTTTGTCCCAGGCGATACTTCTGTTGGTGATACCGTTACCAGCTTATCGAGCTACACCGTCGTTGTTAATCCGACAGCAATATCAGTCGGTGATGAACTGATCAACTCTGCAAACAGCAAGCAGCCGTCACCGAACAATAAAAAGGATCATTTATAAACTCCAAACGAGTTGTGCGTGACAACTCCGACGCTTTGATGGATACTCCGCAGTTGTCCGAGGTCGCTACAATATCTCCCGCAAACGTAAAGGAAGGGTGCACGCCTAGTGCACTTAGCCTGCTGTCAATGGGGATATCTCCAGGACGGAGATCTGTGTGACAAATCATCATCATCATCATAGACAGCAATACATCAGTGGTTAACACTAATGCTTAACTGCCACACAACCATGAAGAAACAGCAAACCCTATATAGAAAGAGAGAAGGAAAAAGAAGGGGACGGGAAGGGACCTAACTACTGAAAATGACTA
>QNGE01000736.1:188489-234254 GCA_008508345.1 Paragonimus westermani
GTCCTAGTCAGCATAGCCCGCCGGATCAAAACAGTACACAAGCCCGACCAACTCGTCAAGGTAGCAGTATAGGTCGGGCTTCGACCTATTTGGGTTCCATTAGCAACATGCATGTTAAAGAATCTAACCCACGACCCGTGAATAGGCAACAGATTGTAGTCCAACCACTTATTTACTAAACCACAGGGTCGCGGTCACCGGAGTTTTAGAAAAGCATATAAATCACTTTTCCTGGCTGTTAGCCTCCTTTTGCGCATAGACTGAAGCTGACCAGCTGATTTTTATGGTTGACGTGCAAACGAGCAAACACCCTCCACAGTCTCAATCAGGTCGAGAAAGGCTTTGGGAGACGGAAACTTGATGCACCTTGTGCGTGGTTGTATTGTAAATCCCATCACGAACAACATTATCACTATACCGTTCGCTAGTGGCTGATTTAGACGTGTAGTCTTTTGTAAGAGAGTTGAACTTTCGAGAAGACCGGTCTAAGTTACACCCGTTTCCTGTTTGCAAGTAACTGGGAGGTGGAGACAGATTACGTCATTCCATGGTCTACTGTCTTGATAATTTAATAAAAAGTTGTTTACTCAGCAACATGTCTGAAAATGGTGGGGCTCCTATGGTTTATTACAACTTTGCGTCTTTCTTTGTACACTTTACTCGGATCCACAAAGTCACGAAAATTGTTGTACTAGTGATCTTATTGCATAGAGACATCATGAGTGCCTGGATCAACGTCAGAACGTCCTGAACACAATGAGCCCTTCATTCGGCTTGATTTCCAAAGAAATGTCGCTAAAAATGAAAGCATCTGACGAATAGTTGGGTCGGGAGAGTGATGACGGTAAATTTATGGCTCGGAATTGAGACGTGATAGCTGCAGTTGCAAAAGTAAGCATTAATGAAGAAAAGGGTAACGATAATGATATGGGGTAAAAAATGATTGTACCACACAGCTGATCCACAATACATGAGGCTATTTGTTGATTTTGATAGACTGTGTACTACCAGGTTGCATGGGCTACGGTATTAGGCGTCTGAAATTGTTAACATAACTGAGTAAGAGTGCTTCCATTTTCAACCAATCATTGTCCAACTAATTCCGCCCTCCCCTTGCCCGACCAGATTTTCTGGGAGAGACGGTTTGAACGAGTGATCCTTGCACTACGCACCTAGCTAAGCACACCGCAATTGTCTACATCGCCTCATCATAGGCGATCTATTTCGAAGGGCCGTCCTAGTGAATAGCAGTTTGGTTCATAGCGCTGGTTCGATTTGGTACTCAGTCATTTAGGACAGAAATAGAACCGGCTGTGTTTTAAGCGTGAGAACCATGGGACGCGTCCCTTTGTAAGTTATGGCTTCGCGGAGGGGAGTGGCCTTTTGAAAATAATACCAATGATCCTAATCGTTGCCACGGCCACTGACCATTGGACCGGCCTGGCTAGTAACACGAAAGTTGCTGATTTGAATCCAGTTTAACTCATCTCTATTCAGTGAGTCTAATTCGGGACGAAAGCCGTCGTAGAGTGTCAAGGGACGCTCACATTTAGATCGTGGATGCACAGTTGTGGGTGGCTGTTCGTTTGCCTCTGTGTCACTTCGTTTTCTCTCATTCTGTTCGGTTTTTCGCCCTTTTTTACAGGTAAATGTGAACTGCGGTCCACACTGGTGGGTTGTAATGCGGCTGTGACTGCCATTGATTTCGACCCGAATGTGAGTTCTATCGACCGACAGAAATAACCAGATTTGCTGTTGCAAGTGTATAATTCTTTGAGGGCTATCAAGTCGTTTTTCTGTTTTTGGGTGCCAATCCACAATTGGCGCAATATTTTCATCGGGGTCATCACCGTTCTATATTGAAAAACATTAGATTCAATACTTTCGAGTATACTTGCACTTATCTGATGGTTTTTGACGCTTAGGTACTGCTATTGCTTTAGACTGTAAAAATCTTCTGACTGAAGGGAAACAGTCTGACTGCTTTATTCATTTGATTTCTAGGCTGTTACTCTTCCACGATAAATGAGAATTATCGCCTCAACTTTGATCCTCCGTGTAAGAAAACGTCGAGGTAAATTCAGCACTTAGTGGTTCTCAAGAAAGATAACGGTCCCAGTGCGTCTGCCGTAAACAGAGACGGTTACATAAGCAAAATAGACATCTCAGAAGACCATTAAAAGTGTACTTTAGAGAGGATGACCGAATATAACATTCGACTAAAAAAGCAAATCGAAGTGTGACTCCGGACACTGTTGTTTCACGGTCATATGTCTGCAACTCAGTGTAGGTAACTGAAGTCAATCAACTTGGAAGCACTTCAGATGAATAAGTACCCCAAAAATGCTCGAGGATAATGTACCCCCGTATTCGTTCTTGTGCATAAGCACTTCTAAGTACCACACATTTTCTGGACGACTTGTGGTTATTGTGATTTTGAAATGTCCTCACATTGCTTAGCAGAAGCCGCGAAGCATGCCTTGGTGGATGCACAAAATAATGTATTTTGTTGGGTTTTTTTCGCACATCGATGTTCCCATCTGTGAGACAGTTGAGATTTGGTGCAACTTTACTTCGTATCAAAACCGTGCCGAGTATTCCAATTGAATACTTTGGATATGTTAATTTTTGTGTGCGGAAATTTTAATGTTAATTCTGAAAGACTTGTGTACGTTCAGGTGCACGGTGTTGCATTGGGCGGCCTGTTGGGCCCGACTTCATTGGACTTCTTGTGAATGATCTAGCGACAGGTCCTAGCTCATACTGTTAAAGCTTTGTTAAATAAACGATACGGTGATGTTTTGGTTTTGTTCTGTTATTAACAGTTTCGCCTCGTTTTTTAACTATCTCAACCATCCGAACTATCTCACCTGTGTTACCAGGAATTAGGGTTGATCTGGAAATCGTGCTTGGGTTAAAACTCTGCGTAAGTAATAAGGAGAAGAGCTCGGGTTGATTGCAGTAAGCAGCTGCTATTCATGAGACAAAAACCCACATTTATAGGTGTGCACCATTATCAAAGAGCTCAGAGTCTTTCATTGGCTGATCTTAGTGACACATGCACAGTCACAAGCTGTAAGCCGGTTGTTACAACACAGAACGAGGGAATTGGCGAACAACCGAAAATGTAACATTGAAACTGTTCGTCTAGTCCTCATATGGTAGCACCTCAAAGCGGCTTTTGTTCGGTTCCTTGTTAAATCGTTTGGATAAGTGGTGAATCGAACGGATTTTCATCGCATCCCGAATTGTTTTTCCCTATTAAGTTGAATGGGAATACAAATGTTCTATATACGTTTTACTGAGTTTTCGAATGTTGCATTACAGCGTTCATTTCATCGTAAAACAACGTAATGTGGTCACTTCCTTCAGTTTTCTAATTTTTCTCTGGTTACATGTGGTCGTTTGTTGTCAGTAAACTTGTCCTATGGAACCATATGCACTCACACTTCTGATAAGCTGGTACCAACACAAGTGATGTGGAGAGAAATCTCAATAGTAAGTGAATACCTTCAGAAATTCATTGAGGCTGACAACAGCGTGAATGTGAGTCATGAACTAATCCAAAAGAAAGATCTCCTTCTTTTGTTTCTACATTTCAAAAGTGGATGAACGAAATCAGGCACAAATTAGAATCTACTCTATCTCGTTTGTATAGGGCCGCGCAGTTGCTTTTGGTCCAGATCATCAAAGAGCTCAAAATTAAGCAATACTTATCTGAACCTACCTAACACAACCATCTGGCTGTCGTCGTATTGATTGCGTAATACTCAGTGTGGATTTACGAATGTTCATTCACCATCTGTTTCAAATTGTCTGTTTATAGTCCATATTTAAATTTTGCGACTTATGAGAGTAACGGCAATGTTAGCATCTCACACCATCTCTTCCTTCTGCCGTAATGCAATTTTCAATTAGAAGCCAATGTTTCAAGTCTTCGTGTATGTCCACTACTCAGCAATTCGTTGGCTGATCACCAGCAAGATTTTCTCACGCTCATCTGCGCAAGTGTTTGCACCAGAGGTGACTATTTTCATCCAATCTGGAATTTGGCTTGTTCTCCTAGTTGCACACGATTATGAAAATGTGCTCAGTGCTAATTCAAAGCTACGAGATAAACACAGGCCGGTGCTTCCTGATGCCACCTGTTCCTTGTGTGCTGTCTTATTTCGCACAGACCAAAAAGTTTCGTGATATGCATTCTAAAAATGTCAGCCCTCTTTTATCCCTGTGTCTGCCTTTTTTCATTGCACTAGTTTACCCACCCCCAATTGTTTTCTCATACTCTCTGTTTGTGAGTGCTTAGTTGGTTTGGCGGTTAGCGAAATTTTTTGTTTATTTAAATGATTGGTGTTTACATGCTCAGCGTTGTATTGTTGATCTTCAACTCAGTTCTAGTTTCGTCCGTGTTCCCCTCAGGAAACGGTTGTTCTTGGCGCATCTAGTGACTTCTCATGTCGTGTCTGGACATTGTCCGACTCCCGTCTCCGCGTCAATTTGACCGGTCATTCGGAGCGTGTTGTTTCTGCTAAGTTCATCGGTAGTTCCAAACGCGTGGTCACTGTATCTTCTGACAGGACAATTAAGGTACGTCAACTACTGGTATGATGGTATGCTTGCTTCACTCTCCGTGACAAGGTTTTGTCAATGTGAAAACGGTTGGTTATTCCTTGAACGTTCTGCAATGAAATGTTCGAACGCATGATGGCACAACCAACAACCACATTTAATTGACTAATAAGAAGTGGTTGGCTTTGACAATGTTTGTTGACTTTGCATGGGTGCGGCGAGCTTTGAAGCATATACTTGGTATATCAGCACATTAAAACAGCGACAGTTATCTTTAGGCATACCTCTGTATGATAGTTATCATGTTAGCCGACTAACTTTAACATCTGCTTTTTTTCCTATTCACAATGCTGAAACCATTCTCCCTTTGTTGAATCTACTTGTTTCGATGGGGGATTGTTTTATTTTATATCTGATCCGTTCAGCATGTCGCTCACATTTATGCTGTTCATATTTGTTCGGTTGCATACCTTGCAGTTTCGATCAGGCTGTACAAATGACATCAGTTCTCAACTAGGCTTCTGCTGATAGGCGCTGGACAGAAAGGAACTCTTTGCTTGTCATTCTTCCTACTGAATCTGAACAACCGAGCTATCACATTTTCTATTGATAACGGACCGTCAGTATAAACGTCACTTTCACAATATACGAACCAGTAAGGCACATATAATGTAAGCCCATTCACCACATGTCAATCAAACCTCTGCGCAAACAAGAATTCACCAAAAAGAACTGCGTTGTTTCCAGAAAGTCACTTAAAATGAATTACACACACACAACCGGTAGAGTATTTTTCGCCCTCTAGATGTTGTCCGTACAAGTTATGCATGGGCTTGTTAGTAGCAATGACTATTACACAATGCTACGACGTATATGGTCAGCTATCCTGTAGGTTTATGCTGTACGGGTAACAGCCTGTAAGATAGTATATACTGATGGATAAGCAACTCAGGGTTTCTCACTCAGTAAGTTATAAATGTGCTTGGTCATTGATACCTCAGGGAGCTAACATTAATAATGCATTAGTGATGGTGTAAGTTAACGTTCACTTTCAGACTGGCACGACGTCACAATATTGCGAACATCCTCGATACTGAGAAGAAGGATGTTGTCGCTTAACTCTGCCATTCACATCGTCCTTTCATGGTGCTTTGGGTGTGTACAACTTGTAGATGTCGACCTCTTATCCCGCATTACCGAAAAGGGCTCAGTACACTACAAAAGTAGCCTTTCAGAATTGCCTCTGTGCGCACGTTCCGATGTACTGGAACACATTATTCAGATGGCGCGGGTATTTCAAGTGAGTGCTGAGCTGCACACCTCTGAAAATAACGTGCGTAGTCAAACAATGTCGAACTCTTTTTCGTTTGATGGATACAATGCACGCTTTGCACAAATGTTTGTCCCCATAGTGCAAATTACGGTCGTGTGCGTTTTGGGACTTCGTACAAACATAGCCTGGAGGAGTGGTGTGTGTTGTGTTTTCTCTGTTGCCACTGATTACCTTTCTAATTGCCTTGCCACACTTGAGAACAACATTCGCTCAAAACCGGAAAGTGGCCTTGCTACCGAGGTTGAACTGTATGCCAATCCGAACAACCTTGATTGCTTCGATAGCCTCTGGTGAGGCAGAAGTTTAAGTAGGGCTCGATGTTATGTTCTGGGTGTCTCGGCACATGTCCATACCGTGTAGGCCGTCTAGTCCACGTGTGCTCAACTATACGGCACATAGCTCATCTTATTGACCCCCCCATGTGGTTCGTTGTCCAGTACATTATCACCTGTTATGAGCAGTAGTGATTTTTCGGTCATAAAACTGTATTCGGAAAACAAGTAAGCATCAGCCAATATCATAAAGTTTTCATTTTTAACAATGTTGTGCTGTCTTATTTTCATTATTTCCACCGAGTGACTGATCACTCAACTAGGTTGAACAATGCACATTATTATTATTATTATCACTCTCGTTAAAATTGGACAAGATGCACAGTTGCATACACTGGATTGCAAGTTATATTTGTTTAAGCATGGGTTGGCGGTTACAGAGCCAGTGACGCTTGCTATATCTTTAGGGACACTGTAAACCGTTTTTATTCTCGAATCTCGCCTTTATGTCCGATAGTGTTGATGAATAGTGTACAATGGCGGTACCCAGCAGTGCTTTCGTTCGGAATTCGGGGCTGTTTCCAATCCCGCAAAAAACCTGTTTTACTTCTCAGGCAAAAATGCATAGCTTACCAAATTTGTACTGCTAACAAACTGTTAAACCCGAGCTGACTTCTTCACTGACACAGTTTTTCCGACTCTCCTATTAGCTATGGGATGTGGACCGGTGTCAGTGTAAACGTACCATTTTGGCGGGTTCTGCTTCACAAGATGTTGTCGCTTGCACTAGCTTGGGGGCTGTGATAACCGGACATTTTGATCACAATTTGCGCATCTGGGATGAGCGAACGGGAAACAATACTGACAAAATTGCCCTGTCAGCACGTATCACTGGATTGGATATTTCGCCAGGTATACATTTAATCTTATGATGCGAAATGTCGAATGACTAATGTTCTGCACCACTTCCTCTGTCACCGAATTTTCTCCCCCTGTCTGTTATACTTCCTTCTCATTCACACTGCTTACTACATGAAGGATAGCACTTAGTCAGTTCTTAATGGGTAAATTGCCCAAGCTGAACACGCATTTTTTCCGCATTTCCGCATCACATTCGTTATTACTCATTTGTGCGGTAATTCACCGTACCTTCGTCACTATTCGCGATGTTCGTATGATCTTCCAGGTAAAAATGTACTAACTCAAGCATGACATTTACGTCGACAAATGTCACTACACATATTGAAATAGTTGGGTGAGAATATTTTTATTAGCTGCCTAGATGTCGCCCACGCAGCGTCGATTTTTGCTGACTCCGACCTCGCCTGTCATTTTACCGTTGCAATCGGACACTTGCATTTTGTGGGGTGGTTTTGTTAGCTGCAGCCTTGGGTGTTTCTGATCCACTCTTTCCATATTGGTCGAACGATATGATTCAATCAAAGTACATCTACAGTTGTTGGTTTACATATAGCAACACTGACCGTTTGACAGTGTTTTGATAGTAAGGCAAAACTATCTTTGTCATTTCAATAAGGTGGAAGGAAGCTATTAAATGTGTCTTTCGACACAGAGCACCTCAGTCACTCAGTGGTTCCCGGTTACCTGTAGTGCATGTTTCTTCACGATGGAAAGCGTTATTAGTCTAACAAATTGGGGCTATAAGCACATCTCTTGTGGACAACAGCAAGGCCAGTTAGAGACTGATTTGTTCGCTGCATCGTCATACGCTATTGGTCACAGGTTACCGATGAAGCGTCTATTGCAACCCGCATTGTTTGGTCTGGCTGCTGCTGGTTGGAAGAAGCTGCCAGACGATGAAGTGGTCAGGGGACCTGAAAACCTTGATTGTTTCACTGAACAAGGTAGGTGGGTGCTGTCCACCTGTTTTGCGAGTTCACGAGCATGTACACCGCGGGTTGGAGACACTGACGTGCTGTTTTGTCGCAATCAGTGACAAGCCTGTATCCACGGACCTGTTGGGTCTTCCTTATTATGAAACTCCGTTGTTCTCGTCTACTTGCTTACTTTCCTTCTTTATACACGCATTTATTTGTTGCTCTGCAGTTTCGTGGACCAATGTCGGGACCAACGGCAGTCCTAGCCACGGGCGCGGCTTAAGGCTGAAAATGACGATGAGGATGAGAAACACGATGTATAGTACCGACTTTTATGACAGCCGTAAGAATATGAGTTCCGTGCACTTATAATTTCGCTAAGTCAAACTAACGCGACTTTGATGCTAGTGTGTTTCAGTTGCACAAAATACGGTCCCTTTCTAAGCGCGAACCGATATCATGTCGCGCGTGATGGTCAGGGTTTGCGTTTGTATTCTGGTTTCCTCACAGGCTGCATAATCGGGACTACGTACTATTTTCTGCAGGTCCTCAGTTGTGCGGTCGTAATGAACACGATGCACTTTTTGTGCGAACTTGCATGATTGAACGACACGGGCGGGGCTTTCCGGTTAGCTATAATTCCCACGTCAGAAGAGTGAGTGATCACTTCGGTTAGAGATTGTGGAGTGAGAAGTTGACCATCTCCCGAAGACGATGGCCGTCTGGTTTACGACGGAGCTCGTTTACCCACACTGTTGTTTGTCACTGCTACATCCTGAACACGCACCGGGATTGATGTTCCCTGTGGAAAAGTCAAGGAAATCGTCACTCACTACATTCCGAATAACTAGACACTGATTGGAGAGTGGTCTTTACACTCGTTATTCGCGCTGAATGGGGCTGATAGTGGAAATAGGATTGTTCTGTTTATCGAGGCACATTCGAATATTGATACAACCGAATCGTATGTCTTTGAAAGGTCTGGACCACTGTCGAGTGGGCGGACGGATTGTATTCTCCGCACATTTGGGTATATTACGATTTAATTTGTTCACCTCTAACGAATGACTGGCTTCCGAAACGATTTGGTTTCTCGGAGGATGGACGTGCTTGTGTAGCTTCTGTAGTCCCTGTGTGCTTTCATCTGACGGTGAGCTTAGTTGCAGTCGGTGATTAGTAGGCGAAATCCCCAAGCTGGTGTCCGTGTCACAGTGAGTGAATTTTGTCCGGACGGAATGAATGTATCCTTCGATTATTGCGGTCTTTTTTGCCGCGAATTATCGCAATCTGTCTTCTTCCAGTGTTGGTTTCCACTTTGGCTAGCTCCAGATCATCAGATGCAGCTGCAGGCTTCTCGCAGATGGGTTGGACGAAATCATTTGCGTAGATGAAACCAATGGCCATTGTGATGTGGAACTGGTGAGTGTTAGTCACCCATAGGACGGGTACTCCATTTGTTGTCATGAGGAATAAGGGTGGTACTAATGAATCATCACGATGAGCACCGCACTGGGACCGGACAAGATTTTACTCGATCATGGCAGATCTGTTTTGATAAACTTCGGCAGTGTAGTCTACTGGAAACGAAGCAGCGCCCAACGCTGAAGCAGATCCGATTATAGGGTCCCGTTATATTGAGTCGAATGCCTTCAGCAAACCAAGAAAAGTGGCCAAAACAAGTGTTTGCTGAACGTGACTTTTGAAAACGGCTTGTAGACTGATGAAGCCACTTCGAGATGGCCACCACGGTTTAAGCAAGTTAATTGAAGCTTCCGGTGCAAAGATACTTCTGTGCTGTAGATGGAATATCATACTATTACTGATTGCTTAGACTGCGATGAACAATTGATTACTTGCACACTCCTCAGTGACCATTCAGTATCTTGTGTAAACAACACGCCTGCGTCGTAGATATGGTAATTTTCAGATCAGCAGACGGGGTTGGATTGTTTACTTTGAGTACCAGCGGAACGTGTACGCACTATAAGTGGCTTAACCAACAGAAGCATCTAATTCCATGCATTTCAAATGTTTGACTGGTATCTGGTGAGAAAATTCTCTCTCGGAGCAGTATTGAGACAAGATTGCACGTGAAAGCTGTTTGTCCAAATGTGACTGAGTCGACACTTCCTCGCACAAGTATTCGTTGGAATTGTTCGTACAATTGCTATTGGTTCTGTTACCCTTGGTCCAGTTTTCGGGGAACATTGCTGAGGTGCATCTTTCTCTGGTGGCGTAGTGTGTGAGCAGCTGTGTACTTAACCTTTCACATCATCCTCGTGCTGCCACGAGAGTGCGATACCGAGTAATCACTCTCCGCATGCACTGAAACAATTGAAACGCGTTGGAATTTCCGGTCTTAGATTTGCCACTTATTCGAACTCATTCTCGGACGTTACTGTGGTCATTTCCCCATGGAATCTCTGATGGCTACGAAGTCAGAGTTATTGATTAGATAGGAGTTATGATCACCCTGCGTTCTTAAACAGAGCAGTCCGCTTAATCTGATCTCCACGAGTTTTATTTTGTGCGTCAGCTGCCAACTCTGTCAACATAGACCAAGAAATGTTTAATGTTCATATCTGCATGTGCCTCTACGCACGACAGTTAGGATATCGACTACAGCTGACCATCAGACACTATTTCCTTGGTTGCCCGGCCATTGGCACTGGTTATTTCATTTCGGAGAATAATCTTCTGACCCATGCACCGGTATTGGTGGTCAGATGTTGAAAGTGTACGAGGTTTGCGAACTCCATGCGCTGTCTCCATTTCAGCGCGTCGAACTGCACACGACGCTTACTTTGCACACAAACTGCTGTGATCGTTCAGTAAGTTCTTGGTTACGTCACGGTTACTTGGCCAAGGATTTGCCAAATGTTTATCGTCATCATTGGAGATAGTAGATTATGGTTAGATTCGGATGCTTAACCAGCCTATTTTTAAGGATTGCTGAACCGATTACTCTGGAGATTACAAAAGCTTTTTTGTCAGAGAATAGCGCAGTGATATCACTTATCTTAGTTGATATTGTGCTAGTCGGTGATAAGAACTGGCTCAAGACTGTCCATCGTGTAGTGGTGCCTGACAGGATGAGTAGAAAATTTCCAAACGCAGACCACTTGTCTGAGTCGTCTCAGACAAGAATGGACGATAAGAATAGTGTTTTGAGTTGCAATTCCCCGGCTGTCGTTTCTGCCAACTAAGTTTTCCAAAAAAGAAAATTACTTATATAAGCCACGCTAAAGCTCATCTCTATCGTCAGTAGGTATCCGATTTCACAGTTGACTGTTCGTATCACCTACAACCTCGGTCATTCATCGCTGCACATACAATTTAGTGTGGCTACTGAAGCTCGAAAGAAACCTCAAAACATCCAGACGATAACCTACTCACGGATGCTTTAAGTCGATTAAATTCCACACATTATCTTTAATTCTTTAATGGGTATATTGTGACACACAGTCAACATGTCTGTACACCTTGAAACACCAGTTTTATACAAGTAGATTGTTAGTCCTAGTAGAGTAGGTACTACAACTGGTTGTCTGACTGTAATCAATGACCATATTCCTCTTCTAACACTCGTCTAAATGAGCTGAGTTTCGAGCTCCTCGTTGAGACTTCAGCGTTCTTCCCCGGTTGGATTTTTTGTCTTGATCAGTAGCAACTGCGCTTGCCATGAGGTACTGCAAAATAAAAAAAAACAGTCGCTTGATCTCTTTAAAAGCGTTCTCCACACATTGTTATTACCGTTGATCCAGTAAGATATTTTCACAGAGATGGCTTGATGGAAGTTTCAAAGTAGGTGTGATAGATAAATTTCTTTGTGTGAGACCTGAATCGGACGGTATCGCAAAAATGTGTTAGCTAGATTTGTATACTCTACGATAGTCCCATTCTGACAGAACTCGACATCTAGATTGAACATTCTTCACAGTTAATCGCAATATCAACGTCATCGTACAGCTCCTTTAACAAGTAACCTGAAACTCGTGTTTCACTCTTTTCCAAGCCTGTCAGTAGTTAGCATCCATTTCTCAAACAAACATGACTGTACGCATGCACATAATGATTCGACCATACCTAATGTGAGATCAGTGGCGCAGTAGTCAACGTGGTTACATCATTAAGAGCGTGACCGATGGTCAAGTCACGGCTGCGACAAGGAGAGACACTACTGACGAGCTCCAACGAAAGTAAAACTCAAGTATCATGCTTCCTGCACTGTCGGACTCAAACATGCGGTTGGAGTATCCAGAGGTGCCCATCACAAACGTGACTCGTTTGTTGTTGCGACAACTGCTCCCACAGGATGTAGTTCGGACGCTGTCAAAGATGGTTTTCATCACCAGCTCTAACTGTCTGCACGCCATGTGGTGCATAGACATTGCAGTGCTGACTGGAGACTTGAACGCTCAGGTAAGCAGGCTAAGTACTGACGAGCGTGGCTTGAATGACTCCCATTCTTACGGTATTCCTCGGACAGAGCGATGAACGTTTGTTACAGCTCTGTGGTGATAACGGTCTGTTTCTGGCAAGTACCCATTTTCGGAGTTCTAGTGCTCAGTGTGCCAGCCGCTTACCTCCATTGTTGAGTCAATCGATGATGCAGATTGGCCACATGGCCGTCAGCTGTCGATGGTCTGACTGTTTCTAAGGTTGCGAGTCGCTCTGGAGCACCTGCGTGGATTCCGATCAAGCTTTGTTGTGTGTCAAGTTCGCTCTGTGCTTTAGTGGGAGGACACTTTGCCGTCAACCACAAATTGACGTGTCCAAACTAGCAGGAAAACAAACGCTTTACGCTTACCAATGTGCGCCTGACCTTAGTCTAGGCCCTCACCCATCGGACGTTGAAACACATTGGGTACGTATACCTTGTACAGTGCATAGATACGGTGCTGTCTCGTGTGGTATTACCGCTCGTTCCAACCGCTGGGTCTCTGTGCAATTACTCGAACCTCTTGAGGCCCGCCGGAATATTCCGTCTGGCAGCGAGTACAACTCGGACCATTTGAAACTCCGGAAGCAACTACGAGAAGGTTGCGAGGCTTGGTGGACACGACGCGTTGTCGAGGTGGAACAAGTTGTTGTTGCCGAGAACTCTCGGAAAATTTTCCATCTGAGCAACGGGTAGTAGCAAGCCAGATGTGGGCGAGATAATCTGCGAAGCCAGTGGTGAGCTTATTCACAAAGTGCAACCACGCCTAGGAAGCTGGGCTGTGCACTTCCAGCAGCAGTTCAACTGACTGCCCGCACTATTTACTACGTCTTCGGGTTCTGCCTGTGTGCATTGGTCCGTTGGCGTTTCTCCGCCATTGGAAGCAGAGGTTTCGCTTGAGATCAAGTCTCTGAAACGCCACAAGACACGTGGCCCAGACGAGCTTCATCCTGCCCTTTTTATAGATGGAGATGCAGCCCTATTTAAAGGGCTGATAGTTCTGTTCTAGAGGATCTGGATCAGTGAAGGCATTCCAGGTGACTGGGGTTTAGGTAGTTCACACATTTCGTGTGTTAGTCACAAAGGGATTAGTCAGATTCGTGTTGCGTCAAAGTTGCTCGCAGTCGCACTTTGTAGACCAAGCGAAGTACGCGAGAAACATTTTCTTGAAGAACACGCTGGGTTTCGCCCTGACCGTGGCTGCATTTACCATATCTTCACATGCTAACAAATGCTTGAACCCTGTCATTCATGTAGAAGGCCAATAGTTCTTGGACATCAATTCAGTTGACAAATCTGTACTGTGGAACTGTCTATCGAGGAGGGATGCACTCGATAAGTACGTGCTCAACCTGAAAGCAATTTGCTGTCAGACCTCGATCCGTTTTATGGCAGTGTATCTCCGACCTTAAGCATCTCAGGCGAGGTGCGACAAGATTCTCCAAACTCTCCTCTCTTATCCGACTTTGCAGTAGGCGAGGTCCTGAAATGTGCCCTGGTAAACTGCGAATATAATGGTGTGGAACCACTCCGCGGCACTCAACTTCGAGACAGTGTATACAGACGACTCTGCCCTAATCTGTGGGGGCTCATAGGGAACCCAAGACATCCTAGACCAGAGGCTTCACGTCAGTTTGGTATGGTCCTTGCACCAACTGAGTGCAAAGTACTGCTCTCATTCTTGGTGGTGATTAGATGTAAATAGTCGGGAGGTTTATGCATCTTGGGAACTGTATCAGCGTTGGTGGAATGCCTGATGGGGTCACATGTCGTATATCCAATTCTCGGATGGCATTTGGTAACACCCGCTGTTCATGGCGCCAGCACGATGTCAACTTTTTTGTGAAAGACCAAACGTATAATGTCGCCACAAAACCGGCCCCATTGTACAGCCCCGAAATCTGGTCCGTTCGTACGGAGGATGTCCACAGAGTATCCATTTTCGATCGTCGGTGTTTCCGAAGCGTTGGCAGCCTGTGGCGGGAACATCATGTCAACACTTTAAAGGTCCGTTGTTGTCTTCGTGGCGAATGATCTATGCCGATCCCTGGGCATGCTGATTTTCTCTCATGAAATTTGTTGGCTTAGCCACATTTCTCGAATGCCAGCTCGCCACCTGCCACGTGTCTTGTTTGCGAGAGAAAGGTTAGGCCGAAGGTGGCGATCTGGTGACCAGTGTATGATTTGGGTTCGGAGTATGAAGTCACTCACACTGAAGCTGACTTTGTTACCACGTGCCCAGTCTCCTGGCTTGAATCCAGAGGACGATATGCACGTTTGCTTGAGAGCACTGTTTAGTATGACAATAAACAGAAATCAGTGACGCCCGTCTTCCGGATGTTTGTTTTCCTTTCCTTGTACATTTTCTTCGTTATCTTCCACGATCCTTTATGTCCTTCTCATGCAGTAACATGATTGTCACTTAATGTGTTCGAAAGGCCACGGAACTACGTTGATCGTCCAACAACAATAGCACTGCGTCAAGTTCTGGTGGATGGTAAGGAATTTCGGTTGTTGCATGCTAAACATCACAGACGAATGACCACAGTTTTCCCGTTCCCCATACACATTCAGTCGGGTTGTTTTAAGTATATATATATTTATATATGTATGTATAATGTATTCGTATGATCAGAAATTCCTCAAAACGCCAACAAAATTCAGGGAGGCAACTATTGACGTACAGCCGCAGATAGAACATCAAGCTGTGACTGCCATTTTCAGCGGGCTAACGGCCAGGGCAACGTCATTATCCTCTGTTCACCGGTTTCATCATCCGGGTTTCCAATCGTACGTTGTTTCTTGACGGCACTAGGATGGTATTCACAGTCTGCATCATACACACGGTGGGGATTAGGTCGTGCATTTAGGCAACTCTTCTGTACGTGTCCGCGCCGTCGTTATCTACTGATTGCTGGTCATCACTGAACCAGCTCCATTCTGACGTGTTGCTGGAATGTGGAGCCTGGACCGATCCAATGACTGGAGCTTGGTGGCCTAGAGAACTAATAAAGAAACCGTACAAGTAGGAATCGTGGACTCAGGCGCTCGGGAGAGACAAGTGTCAGAGAGGTCTGATAGTTCTTTCACAGTATGGCAGAAAATCTGTTACGCATACTAGCGTTTTTCAATTTATTCATGTGCACCGTAGCAAATTTTGGATAGCGGAAGCATATAATCTGTTCGTTCAAGAAAAGTTTCATCTGATTGAAATTCATAAGAAAACATTGACTCTTTGTGGTGCAATCGCATTCGGAGTCAGGTTTTGTGAACTGCCCAGTTAAAGTTCACTTTGCGTCATCGTGACGGAAGCCCCATGTTTGAAGATCATGAATCTGAGTATCAGTTAGGTATACGACGGAAGTTCCATCCATTTGCTGGAATCAATCTGACTAGACGGAAAAAGTCAGTTAGCCATCCTGAACAGAAGCGTTGGTCGCGAAAGGTTTTGCCAGACTTCAGAATCTAGATAGTGAGGGATGAGTAAATGGCTTTTACTGAACAGTAGCGCTAAGTTTCATCGTTCCAAATTCTTCTAACGGTTCAGACGAAACAGTTCTTTTCCCTCACTGACCAACGTTCGCCACATCGCAAATGTTTCGAATCACGTAGATCAGAGAACAAAATAAAAAGGACTGTTGTTTGATCTCAGTAGCCTCGGCAGTGCTTAGAGAGCAAATTATAACAACATCCCCATCAAATATATCAATGAAATGATCGAACTTGTAAAGCGATGTGTTTTTAAGGTAATTAAAGCTCTAGATGACGACGTACGCTATTGATCCCAGTTTACATTTTTCCAAACGTAACTGATGTCTAAAAGTTTCTCTCTTGAAGGTGGGCTTTTTGACCCTATGTATGCAAAAGCTTTCATATCTACTCTACTGACAGAATTCAAGAGATAAAAGTGGAACGGTTGATGTAATCATTGGTTAAAGCAGAATTATCAACACGGCAATAACCTATGACTGACTTTTAAATCATTTTAAAAATAACTATTTCGGCAAGTTTTAGACATTTCATCATCTATGAACTATTTGAAGCGAGGATGTTGTGCCCGCGCACACTGAAACGACAGTCTTTGCAGTCAGATCAATAACTGACACTACACAGTGTGTGTGCAGCAATTCTTGTATAATCTTGATTGCCATTGGGCAAAGTTTTCGTTGTTTGAAGATTGTTGGTAGCCGCAGTGTCTTCTATTCATAGTGGCTGTGTCGAATGTGACGATTAAACTTGTGATAGAGTAATTGTTCTTCACAGTACCGTTTGGTTGTGTCCGGTAGGAAGTCACAAACGATTGCGAATGACTTCGATTTGTAGATTTTCCGATCAACTTCGCGCCCATAAATTACCAGTATTTATGGAGCCAACACTTTGCCCATCAAGTGGTTGTGCAACATTTCAAGTATGTATATTTGTATTCCGTATGTTGTAAACTGGTGTACTAATGGGACCGTAAGCTTTAGTCAACGATAACAAGTTTGTAGGTTTACAGTAACGGCGGTTTCCTTTTTTTGACAGCCTTTGCTTTTTTTGTTTGTCATTCGATGCACTGGAATGGTAAAACAAGATCCGTAATGGTTTAGACAATCGGAGTGATAAATTGAACAGTCGAATCAATCAATCAATCAGCACCGATGTGATCGGAGCTATACACGTCCACGTTGACTATACTCTACTCCTCTCATTGATACTGCATGTAGCTGCAGTTTAAGAATCGGCTGATCAGGGTGAAACCATATAAACAATGTCCAGCATGCTCCATCAAGGTATTGTGGGATTTTCTGTGTCATACTGATAGGGTTACACAAACTTTGTAGCACTTTCAGTTGAGATTCATAGAACAGATTTGTATTCACCGATCTAACTGTTACATAGAGTTTGTTATGACGATTTGTTGCTATTTTCGATACTTGTCACTGAATTACATCGAATTCTGCTCCAGAAGATTATACGTTTCAGCATCCTCAAATCGGCATTGTTAGCATTGACTTGCGCGTCTACAAACCAATGTGAATGAGTTTTGTCCTTTTGTCATCATGCTTTCATTCCTATCGACAGACTGTACTCAGGTACTTGCGTGTACTCGAAACAACACAGTAGAGGTGGTGAATCTTCGCATGAAACATGTAACGCAGTGTTTAGCCTCAGAGGAATTTCGCGTGGGTCTGGATATTGTGCGTCCAACGTTCTCCCCGGACGCCCAATTTGCTGCAGCTGGCGGACAAGACGGTGGCGTATACATTTGGAATGCACAGTCGGGCCAGTTGGAAAAGTGTCTTCGTGGACACAAGTTAGTTTTCACTCATTTTTGTTCATGTTTCTATACTGTTACTGTTAGTGTATGCATCCAAATTGTGACTGCATGCCGTATTCTGGAAAACATGGTAATCAAGTGGGCCATACCACATTTATCAGAGTATTTGATGTGATTCGATAATTCGAATTACATTGCATGATCAAGACTGTCTTTACATATCAAGTTGCGCGCCAACCTTGGCATCTGATAAATGTGGTCCAAAGTTTCATCCGAATCACCTTTCCGGAACAACCTTAAGATAACACGATGCTTTCCTTTTAATGTCCGAACTACCTCGGTTGCTTGCCCAACTTTGGATAGCCTAACACACACACTTGACTGTTTATATAGCACTGTAGTGAGGACAGACGGTCGCACTGTTACTTACACCACCACTATTCAGTAGCAAGGCTACAGCCTGGATCGAAATGGCCGCGGGACAAATACGGGGGAGATACGGAAAGGGTCATTGGAGGGCAGCATCACACGGACTGGCTTTTGCTACACGAGGGAACTGAGACTTGGTGTCCAAAGCGACCGGAACATCCTCAGATCAGTGTACTGGTTTCCCCAAATAAACTCCCTCTTCCATCCGCTTGCTCGGTTCACAACAATTGGTGCCGTGACCAGGATACGAGGATTTTCCGGTCGCTTTGGAAACCAAGTCTCAGTTCTCTCATTTAGCAGATGTCCTATCGTGTGAAGGCTGAAAACCTAACTTCCTGGCTGGTGTTTGTGTACCCTCACAGCTATGTTTGATAAGTATCCAAGGTTGTGATCGTTATTCGTTGAGCATTACTCACGTTTGGTCGCGGTTCCTGCGCAACGTCCCGATCGGGGCATAGAGCTCCGGCTCTCGTGCTTGTGTGGGACGAGCGTGGACTGATCACCACTGCTCAGTTGACCTCACGCGGGGGCTGTCGAACTCGTCGCACACGACGGTTTTGTTATAACTTCATGTCCATTCCCAAACCAACCGAATCTCCTTAATCAGATCGTTGCTCAAGTGTAACGAGCTGGAAATTTATGCAGCCCAGTTTTCGCCTATATTCACAGAATTCAGCAATTTTGTGCCTGAACTGCGTCAGCCTCTGTTAAGACCTGTGGTTTAAAAGTCAGTTTGCCGAAAGCATGATGAGAAGCAGAAGTTGAATTTGATGTATTACATACAACTAGTGCTTTTGCCTCTTGTTTGTACCACAAATGTCCCGCTGCTAGGTATTCTATTTGTGGCTTGAAGATGAAAGTTTCAGCTGAAACTCAATATAAGTGGATCAACACTCAGAATTACTCACAGCTTCCACATTCCCATCGACTTTTCAGTCAGTCCTCAAAAAGAAGCGCTAGACGCGATTTTTGTGTTCGTTGGAGCTCACCAATTGCGCATATCTTTGTCGCGGTTAACAGTAGAACCCCGGTTACACTTTCATGAGGTAACCACGTTGACCACTATTTCATTGGCCTCAAATTAGGCGGGACTGAGTTGACGTATGCGAACGATCATCAGCATTTGTTTGTGAGAAATGTTCACGTTGCCGGGTCACCATAAGAAAAGACACCGCAAGTATCTTTTTTTGGGAAATGCGCCAGTTGCGACCACTTGTGAGTAATCCTCAATTTATATTAACCAAATCCCTACTACTCACTAGTAATCATCTAAAACTCTTAGAACTTTGGTGCTATGCGTTTGACTTACGCCTTAAACTCCTTGGGGACTTATAACATCAGAGTGGTGACATGATGGTGGATTCGTCACTGGGTCCCTGGGAAATCTTTAAATGTGAAGATTGTGTAGGTAGCCAAGCCTTCCGTGTCTACTACCGATGTGTATACGAGATTTTTGTCGTTCATCTGGTCGATATGCGTTTAAAACGTGTATAATCAGGTTCACTTTTCCGTTCAGTCCAGCGTTGAGCTGCAGGTAAGTCAGTCACTTCATTTCTTTGACGTGATTGTATGGCGACGCCTTAATAAACTCTTAGGACAAGGTGTGTTTAGTTATGACAAGGTGATGAATGGAAATCTCACCTTCCATCATTTAACAATGGAACTTGTTGCGTTATCTGACGTCTCACGTCAGCAAAACATGTTTAGCAAGCATGTTGGAAGTCGAACAGTGTTTTCTTGCTGACACACTACGGGAAAATGACCAACCGGACAGATTTATTACTGGATTACCACATCAAATATGGTCATCACCCCTAGTATTGGAAAGAACGAGTTGGCTGCCGAACAGGTGAACCGACATTTACATCAGTTAATTAAACACACATTCTCAGTTGAATCGTTGGGAATCTGATTCACTTGCGACCTCATCACCACCATACGGGTTTAGGAACAAACCGTGGTCATGGTCGATCTGCGCTTATGTATTCTTTCACTAACTGCTATTGTACAGCGAAATATAGACCAAATAGCAGGATGTATGTCTAAAGGAACTACAGGGTGTCATCCAACTTAGATCGGAACCGGGGTCTGGAATCTAGTCACCAGTAGAGTCATATCGTCGGTAATCGCTAATCAGACTTGTTTGAAGCTTTTCGGGTTGTTCACTGCCATCAGATTGTGTAACCCATTGCTTTGTTTACTGAACCAGGTTGTTCATACCTCAAGTGATTCACACTCATCTCTGAACAGCAAAACCAGCTGATCTCGTCTATGGGATGTGAACCTATTGTCCATCATAAAAACAATTTTATCTGACTTTAACCCTGGTCAGTTAGATCTTTGTTTTTTTATTTCCATAATTGTACTGACTCAACTAATGTGTATGTTGCATACTATTTGAAAGCTCAGTATGCGGGCCACGTGGGACTGAAATATTTTGCAGTACTTACTGTTTATACGTAAATTGAGCATCACCCACAAGTGATCGCAGCTATCACTTATGGGCGATGTTCAATTTATATGAAGACCAAAATCTATTAATCATCAATTTACAATTTAGTTTACGGTAGTCACGTGCGCGTTCATGCCAATCTTGTTTCTACCCTGAGCTTTAATGTAATCGAGGAATGCAGTCTCCCCTGAGACGATCACGTTCTGTCACCCTAACAAAGTTGGCTACCGCGTGATAGAGTAGATCATTTGAGTTGGAAACTGTCATTTTTCCCAAACCCAGACAGAAAAAGAGTTGAGATAATCATAGTGTGATCTCACAACCAAGCGTAAACGGTCATCAGTTTCTTGTCAGTGATGTTTCTGGAACTCTGTTTCACTAGACGGTCATGCTTGCTCTTCGTATTATGGGTACACTATTGTATCTAACTTCTGTACTAAGATCTAAAAGTTTTTCAAAAATATTTCAGCAACATCGTTGTCTGTTGTCACTGGAATCCGAGCGGTAATTCTCTGGTCTCATGTGAACGAATGAACAAAGCGATTGTTTGGGCCGACTACTGATCCCCGTTACTGATGCTGTTTTTGGACCATTCGGAGGTTTGGACGACAGAAAAGATCCTGACAGTTCTACTCACTAATATCCTCGTGATCAGGAAAAGGGAAGCTTGCAAATTCCTTATTTTTCTCAACACTGTCTTTCCAAGTTCATTTCTGTGTTCTACAATATAGGCTTCGAACCATGTCCATTCTTTGTTCACATTTTGATATCTGTGCTTGCCAGTGTGTCTTCTGCTTGTGCAATCCATCCTCAGTCTCAGACAATTATGACCTATCAGTGCTCTCGTGATCTGATCCTCGCCAAGGTTAGGTATTTTTCTCCTACCCTACTAACCATATTTCCCAAATGAAAAACCCAGCTGGAAACTTCGGTGTTCGTTTCACCCATTTATTCTGATTTTGAGCTTCAGCTATGTTTGTTCAGGAACGGTACTTTTGACTGAAAGTTGTCTTTTCTCAGATTACCTTGAAAGTTAATACCCTCATTTGCAGTAAGTTGACTATGTTGAGCTGTCATATGACATGGATTAAAGTAAGCACCCGATGTGGTCTTCAGACTGAAACGTTACACTGTCTCTACGGCATACATGTGGTAGCCAAAAATTTTACTTCTAAACCCTGGCTTATGATTTCGCTGTCAGTGACACACCTCCTTAAATGCCAGCTTCTTCATTTTGATTTATCGATCGTCAGTTGTCACGTTTGCAGGTCTGTAAAAGGTCAAGTTGTTCACGGTAGAACAGCCAATGGGCACGTACTTTGGGTTATTGTGGTGTTAATTCCATCTCGCCAACCAATTACCAACACATCAATCTGATTATGTGCATCATGAGGCATGTTAACAACGATTGAGCAGAAGGAGTGGGTTGGGTAGTCCACCAAAGTTAGCTGGTAGCATTACTTGTCGTTTTTTGCACGTACGACACTAGCTGTTTTTGACTGTTCGGATAGCCGGTCATTCGTCGACTGCGAAACACATCCCGGCAACAGGTTACAGTGGCTACACATTTTTCTTCACAGTGCTTTTACATAGCCAGCCTCAAACTGTTAGCGATCATTAAGTCCCAGTCTAATATGCAGCGACAACTAGGCCTATTTACACAATAGACGAGAGTTCATGCTACCTCTTTACGTTGATTGTGACCCTTCAATTCGCTCTGGCCATTTTTTTTCGCTCAATATTTGTCATGCACATTGATATTTTGCAGATTAGAATAATCTGAGATGCTGATGTAAATCTGAGCCTATTTTGGGCAATTTAGAAAGAAAAGACAGGTCGGATGGTTGTTTCGGCTCTAGAGGGTCAGCAATCGTAGGACCGTATAAGAAAAAACGGATCCGAAGCCCACTGCCTATTAACAGTGGACATCAGCTGGCTAGTTTCAACAGTAAGAGGTTGAGAGTACCTTCCTTTTACCACAAGGATTTTATTGTCATGAACGTGTGCAATTAGTTAGCGCCTGAATCCAACTACGGAGGAGGCTGTTATAACGAACCGGTAGGTTGTTCCAAATTGAGCACACCCGGACGTCAAAAGAGGGTTCACTGCAGGTCAAATGTCTCATTTGATGTTATAGCTTTTATGGGTTACTTGTAAAATGTTTATTTTCGCTGGGCACAATTATTTTTCTAAAGGTGTGTGGAGCTTGATGGAGAACACGTGGAATTTTTCCAGAGGATAATTAACCTAACTACTTACAAGTAACTGTAAGAATAGACGTTCAAGTGACAGAAATATCTAACTAGTCGACTCATATGATATCCCTGCATATGATTGAATAACAAGTTAGTCTGTGAAGACGCGGCGTAGTCAACTGTCAGGGTCATGTATTTTGAATTCCGGGCCGATGTTCATGCAAATCTGAAGTATGACATTCTGGGCAAACATTAGCTTCGCACTTCATTGTTGCGAGCCCATTTGCAAAAGTGCACTGCGAGGAAGTGACAGATCACATATGGGACGCCTGAAATGCGTGTGGTATTTTTTCTTTCTGCTTCATAAACTATTAAGTAAATACTTCACTGCAGCACTTCAATGTCTCATAAATAAATCTGGCATGTTTACAAATGCCTTAGTTTGTAGTGTGCGAAATGTTTACTGTTCTTCCATATGGTTGTTGATAGTTTTGGGGTTGTAAGGATGTGACTTTCTCGAATAGCTTCAATCTGTTTACCATTAAACCACGTTCCTGTCAACATCTTAGTGCTTTTAAACGATTTTTCAAAATGCGAGTTATGGAACTTAAGATCAGACCACTTGTCACCGGATTTGCCTGTTTCTAGTTAGCTTGTGAACTACAAGCTGATGACCAGCTTAAAAGTCTAGACTGCAGATTTGCCTTATCAAAATTACAGGTTCTTAGCTACGGTCCTGAGGACGGTGGACACCTTTTTGATTAACGGCATTGCAGTCTCAGTTCAGGATCTTCATAAGAACAATAAATTGCTTTATACATTTCGAAAGGTGGATTTTGGGTTATCAAAGTCCTCGCATTCCCACTCAATGATGGATGGAATATAACACCTTGGTTGTATCAAATTGGCACTCCATAATTTTTAGTTCAGTGATAGCAGGCGAAGTACAGAGGGTTTATCTTACCGATGCATTTTATCATTCAGTGAGTTATAGGTAAATAGATTCAGGATTCTGTAAGATGCTATACAGGCAAGTGATCATAGAGCAACCGGATGCTTGGATGAGAGCATGAGGGGTTGTGTGGGTGGACATCTTATAGGATTCGATAGTAATGGAGATAAGTCTGGGGAGTTAGGGTTACCTTTGTTCATTGGTCTACGGCACCCGTCTTTTGAGCCTCCGTACCGTTGTACACAGTTTTTACTTGCTCACTAATCGGTGCGGGAGTTCATCGCTGTAAATTGGACGTTGGTCGTTTGATCATTGTGTCCTTGGTCGAACATACCTCTCACCCAGCCGCTTTCGGCAGGAAGCACTAAACCGAAGTTTCACTTTTGGCAGAGCATATTCTTGTCACAGCTAGAATTCAAACTGTGGCATAGTGTTGACTGCTGCCTCTCTGATATCACACTAAACACGAGCGTGTTATCGTACCTGAATACTTTACTGCATATGCATGTGAATGATACTCGAGGGCAGACGATGGTTGTTCTGCTGGCTCCAATCTTCGACTCTTTTGGAACTTCCCATTCAAGTTGGATTTGTGGAAGGTTTCTGAACAACGTGTTTATTAATGATAACCACGCCCAGAATTTACCGAAACGTCTATCAGAACGCGAACACTGCCATCAAATCACCTCCCACGTACACGTCAACAGAAGAACGTGTAAGCAACGGAGCTCATGGGTGTCGTGTTGATTTTTGCTGTAGTGATGCCCATGGAATCATCGTTCAGTGGCTACGAAAATGTTCTTGTTGTTCATGGAAATACGCCTGTGCATATGGTAGACCACCAAATGATTTCACAGATTGCAGTGAGTTATCAGTCCCTTCATAAGTAGTCCATACCCACTTGTGATCAAGCATGAATGAGGGCAACTTTAAACCCTAAGCAAGACAAACGCTGCGTCAAATGTGCCTAATAAGTGGTCCATGCTGAAAGGGACATCCATGCCGGATGCTGCCACAAGAACCATACGAAGAACACAACAGTTTGCTACGAATTTGTACATCCGGATGGAAGCTTCCTATGATGACTTAATCCCTGTTTTGTATTATGTCCTAATCCCCCTATTTTTTTCTCACTTTAGGCAGTGGTGGCCAATTCTCCCTTAGCGGCCTTTCATGATAACCTCTGCTGGTTACCACGCCCCCTCCTTTGATTGCCTTCCGTGCTTGACGCACACTTCTTGACATTTACAATCCTAACACTGTTTACTACGCACGCTCTGGCGACCTTTCAGGTCAAGACGACGTGTGTAAGTTGCTTTGCGCATCGATCTGAGTTCCCAAGTCTACGTAAATGCTGCTGGCCTGTTCACACCCACTCTGCATCCATGGTGCTGTTTTCTGTTGGCTGGTCCGTACGTGTTTACTTCACATACACTTAATATCCAGAAACATTGGCTTACCTGTTGCGCATTTGCCTGTAAGCTCTAACCGAAGGCGCGTTGTTCATTGTATCTATGGTAGGAATGTGAATTTCCGTAGCGATATGTATCTCACTCCGAGTGTCCCCAATAAGCTGAGGTGCCACTGCATAGCTTTCAAGGGGATGTGATGTTCTTTGGCAGGAAGTCTAATGACAAGCGATCGGCGATGGTTTGGGAGTGTAGTTCGGAGAAGTTGTGAATGTATAATCTACTAATGTCAACACTAGAAAACCTACTCTTACATACCGCGCTACATGCGCAGGAAGTGATCTGCCCAAACAGTGTACCCAGTATTTACGTCCCACATCCTAAGAATGTGATTCTTTCTTCGCAGAATACATGTGTTTATACTGGCTAACCTGCAATCCAAATCTAGACTGTCTGGTGAACCTCTTGAACATACTGCTCCATACTTACACAAGAATACTAGGGTCCAAGGCTCCAGTGAATGCTTTATGGTGTGGGTTTGATAACGTCAATCCAGCCCACTTTGGGTCAGCTGTGAAAAACGTAACCGATGGCTTAAGACTCCCGAGGGCGACGAAGCAAGTATGCCCTAATTTCCTCTGACAGGTCGCACTTCGAAGTGATCTCACATACCGTGACGGTCATGTTGGCGGCGTTTTTCATCAACTCAATATCAATAAGCGTCAACTAATACTAATATTATTGCGTCGTATGTTGGTCCGTTAGTTAGACGATGAATGGAGTACCGTGTGACTTGATGGAGAAAAACTATCCGTAAAACATTGGCACTTTCATTGTTCTGTCGCGGTTAAGTCTATATCGTTGGAGTGGTCTATATGCTGCTTGGTTAAACTTTTCTTCTTCAATTTTCCTATTTCCTGTCTGTTCAATACACTTTATGTGAGTTCTTATCGCGCAAATGCCTTAGGCAATAAGAGTGTTATCAAAATCGTAACCCAAGTTAAGGTTATTTAACTGGGAAATTATCAATGAGCGTTCGAAGATTTTACACGTCTCGTTATTCTATCAGGTGGCAGAAATTGTTTATTTGCAACCGGAATCCTTTGGATGTGGAGCCTGAATTACTTTCAATGCACTTCTGCTGGGAATTAATGCCCGTTGAACTGGTAGTCATCAATACAAATCTGAAGGGTCTGGAATGGAGGGAGTTCTGTAATGATTTCCGGAATATGAGCATCTGGTTTGAAGTTGTTTATCTGACAATGGATAGCAATCCGCAATGGTTGCTGAGAGGGTGCTAGGTCTACGCGAGCGCTGAAGCCTGTACTAAAACTGCATCAAGCTTAGTTGCAAATTTATGCACTATAGTCACACAGTGGACTCACTCTTATGGAGCCTGTTCCTAACAAAGCCCAATTTTGTCTTAGTTAATCTTTGACTTTGCCAAAATTGGTGTAATACTACAGGTGCTCGTCTAGCTCATGTTGTCATTCTCAAGCAAGTATCTGCTTGGCAGCATCTGATACTAGTGGTTTCCTTCTCAATTTAACCTTAACTACCGTTGCGACCAAAACTTAGACCGGAGGACTGTTGTGAAGGCTCTTTTTACTGTAGGAGGCGTATCCTCCGGCATAGTGGCAGCCTACTTTATTTGTCAGTCAGAATCATTGCAGATCTGGTCTTTCCGCTAACTCGTTTGTATCCACCTTCATTTCACTATGCGAATTCGTTAGCTTTCTGTGTTGTCCACTTCCTCATGAAAGATTGATGTGTCATTTGTTTTCCGTCCAGCTGATCACATCATGTCTTCAATGGGAGAAAAACCAACAGAAAAACGTCGTAAAGAGTCCATTATCGATCTGAGCAAATATTTGGACAAACGCATCCGTGTAAAGTTCACCGGCGGTCGTGAGGCTATCGGTATACTGAAAGGATGTGACAATTTGCACAACATGGTTCTCGACTGTACCACCGAATTTCTACGCGATCCAGACGATCCACATCGTCTTACTGAAGACACCAGAGAGCTTGGGCTAGTGGTTTGCAGGTCGGTCTCCTGGTCACTGTGTTATACCTGCTCTTTTGGTGGTACTTGACTCGTGCTTGATAGCATCATTTTGCTCCTTTCTTTGTCACATTTAACAGCCGTAGAATCACGACGCACTTGGTAATTATCTGTGTAGATTGACGTAAATCGTCTCATTTCATTATTGCCTAGCACAGAGAGCTATTGCGATGAAACAAATTCAGTTGGTGTATATTACAGACGATGTTCGCTCAACCGAGTGGACAAAAGCTTCCGTCCGAGACACGGACTGCCATTTGGGCTCTTAATCAGGTGACTGTGAATAAGAGTGAAACCGAATGTGGATTGAGTTTGGGCCATTTTTTCACTGCGCAGTTTTTGCGCTATCAATCTTTTCGGACACTCGTTAATCATTGCCTCATTTGTGAGTTAGTTGTGCCGTTTATCTCAGACTCAGTGAAGCCCTCAGATAAGTGCTGATGTTAAAAGCACCAATTGGAGCTGTGCAGAAACTCATTCTTCCCAAAGCTCCCAGATGACATTGTACTTTTTATAAATCAGGGTAACATCTGCTGTTCCTATGCTAGAATGTTTGGTCGAGGTTCATCCGGTGCGTGTATCTAATAAATGGTAATAGCCACAAAACCAGTTGTATTATTCCGGTGAATTCTGACCATTAAGCATACATTACATATGCTAACACACACTACTTTGTTTATTCCAACAAACTTCCGTAAGTCTGCAAATTTTATGCATTTTGCACATGCTTGAGGTATCCTGCTCGACGGATCGGGTTTATCATGTTATGTTTGATCAAGATTGCCGATGGGAATATGGCATCCGCAGCACATCGGTTGCTACCTGAGATATGTCCCCAAACGCACTGATTTTGTTAGATTGGTGCTTGTTCTTGTTACAATATTGGTCAATTTGCAAGACCGCAAGCATGATTTCTGTTACGGTGCAACAGATGAATGACACCAAGTTGGCTGAAATGTGAAATAATGAGCGTGGTGGAAATGTCTTGTCACTGAATTTTAATACACAGAGAATGATACTAATTCCTTCTGCGTTGTTTGTAGTTTATGTTTTATCGTAGTTTTCCTAGACCTTGGCAATATTCACTTTGCACGTACTCAGACGTCAGTCAGATCATTTGTTATACTGGTGATCTAGCGTTCACTACGTTTAGTTTATGATTATATGCGAGCCTGAGCGATCAGCTTCCGCTTCCAGTGTGCTCTGATTTGTTTCGCCTGTCAAAAGTAAGCCGTCGCAGAAATTATTTCCGTATGCTCCGTAGAGCGAACTACAGACGATGTACAAACTGTACTTTTAACATGTTCACCACCAATTCGCTTTGCTAACTGTTGCCGACTGTTCTGCACATTCACTAATTGTTTTGCTTTACTCGCTTTTACAGAGGACCTTCTGTGGAGCTAGTGTGTCCTGCAGACGGCATGGAATCAATACCGAATCCTTTTGTGCAACAAGAATGATCTGTTTAAACGCATTTGCAATCTGTATACATTTTGTATTAACACAAAGACGTGTTGTTTACAGTAAAAATTTCTCAACTGATTTCCATAATTTCACTAGAGCACACAAAAGATATGTATACCGATGTTAGCATTTGGGTGGTGTGCATAGCTGCATGCTCTACGTTTGCGACTGATCAGATATCGCAACACTTCAATAGTGACAAGGTAGAAGTACTAAATGTTGGTCGCGATACTTCATTCACTGTTTCCATCTACCCTATCTCCTCTATGAAACATGGGGATCATCCTTTCACTGACTGCATTTCACACATTAATTGTGTTCAAAACGTTTGCATCACAATGTCTGTCCAAAATTCCTAACTGTAAAAGTTCTGGTAATCTGCAAGCAGCAAACATAATGACTTAAAAGCCTACTCTGTAGGGTTACAGGTTGGTTTGTACTCGTATTCCTATATGTTGTATTTCTAACCGGCCAACCTTATACTCTCCCACCTCCTAGGTTTCCTGCTTGTGAACTGTGCCTAGCTGTGTCTGCATTTGTTGGAACGGCTCAACAAAATAATACTCTTCTTATTATCCCTGATGAAGTGTTCGCAACTCCGAAAACGTAGTTTAATGCGTACATTCACCGGATTAACGATTCCCAATAGGAATCACGCGGGAAATGAAAATACCAATAAATAGGAGATTGTACGAAATTTGCAACAGGTCCTGTGAAAAGCTATATGATTTTGATGCCAAACAATAACTACAGAGGCTAAAGATTTGGCCGTCGGCAGCGAGAACATGTCAGTAGTATGTGTGACACCATTGATATCATATGCCCGTACAAAAAAATGAACAATCACGTACTGATGAATTATAGGAGGCGGCAAAACAGGATTATGCCCGGTTGAATAAATGGTCGATATTGGGTTGAAGTAAGATAGATGACTGTTCACGTAGGAATTATAAGTCACTCAGACAAGAATAAGAGTTGCATAGGCCCCGAGCCAATTAACAGCAAAAGGTAAGAATAACGAGTGAATAGTGAAGACGATTGATGCAGTTAATTCGGGAGAGATAAAACTAAAGGGCTGGTTTGAAGTGTATGGTCGCCGACAAGTAAGCCTCGGGAAGGTGCTACCAGTACATGGAAGCTTGCGCTGAACATTGCAGCTAATTCACGACACCAATGAGAGCATCTACCCGTTCAGGTACTGTGGGCTGAGTTATTTTAGTCTGTTCACTCGGAGCGCGGGTAGAGGCGAGATCAAACGATGAAGTTGCATATTTGCCTGTATGCAGACTCGCCATTTACATATAGGTTGCCTATTCCATATCTACTGATTCATTCCTCATGACCTCTATGAGATTTCTGGACGGAAGATACTTGTTAGGGGCCTTTTACAATGATGACGGCTCTAAATTTATGTGGTCGACTTAGAACCGAAGTGAATTTTACGATCCCCAAACCAGTGTGCATTGGCAGTTGAGGTATGGAAACTGGGTGTCGAGAGGCTTTCAATCTACCGGATGCAAGTCGTCGTGGATGAGCCTCGGAAATATGATTGGAACTGTAAGACGAATGCTGTCTTCAGTAATACAGCAACTGGCAAACCAAGAGTCACTTCTGATTTATATGGTAGAATTTGGGCACATTGTCAACGATAGGCCACTTGTACCGGTCTTCAGCGATATAGGCAATCCCAGGTGTGTCACCCCATTGATATTCTCTCGTTGCCTTCAAGTGAAGCCTGCTTACAGATGAAGCAACATTGCATGAACGTTACGCAAACGGCTGAAGACAACCACAAAACTTATCATTTGTCTTGGCTATGATGGCGGTGTGTATCTGTTATTGTTACAGATTAAACCTAGGTCGTTGAAGTCCTCTCGCCATCTGCAGGCAAGCGATGCAGTTCTTCACAGAAGAGCCTCCCGGGATGTTTGGTCTCATGACGTAATCGATTAGGTGTATCCTATCGATGATGTACATGTGCAGGGCATCATGAGACGGCACGTGAAACCACTTGCATTCCCCAAAGCATCTGCTGACTACCGGTAAATCAACGAGCGCGAATTCTCCCAAACAACCGATCCATTATCGTTTTCCCTAATGCCATCTTTGTACTGTTCCTTATTCCGCGAACAGTCATCTTAATTCAATCCAATTCGGTCGCTTGTTCAACTGGGCATAATCCGTAGTTGTTCATTTTGTTTCATGGGCATATTTGCCCGACTGTAGCTTTCCAACCTGGAAGGGAGTAATTTAATCGTACTCCATCGATATGTTCGAGTACCGAATTGAGACCAGTTTTTACGAACAAGTTACGACCCCCCATGTGAAAGATAGAAAAGAAAGATTCAGAGGCCTCGAGTAACATCTCGATCGCGAACGGAACGTAGCGATATCGCACAATGGCACGAAAATCATTATCGGGACTCATTGCACACAACTCAGAACCCCCGACAAGATGGGAAAAAACGATCGCCACAAGTGCTTCATTTGCTGCTCAACCCGAAAACAAGACTGGCGCACAGCGGCTATATTTAAAGGTTTACAGCGGCATCTCAACGGAACTATCAGAAGCAAGCGCGAAACTCGACTTTTGAAAATATTGGTGGGCATTCACATCCCCGAATTTTGGACAGTCCATCTGTCATGGCAATTGGGGCGAATGCTTGGGAAGAGTGTCTTTCCCTAGCAGAGCGTCACCTTAACAATCGTCCTCATCGGCGATTATGCGGGAGGAAACGTTACCGGATTATAAGGTTACGTATCACTCAGTGTGAATTGGTGTCGTTGTGGATCGTTTAGATAAGTATCACTGCTCCACCTGCGACTTCCAGGACTTAAAGTACCAAGCACAACTCGATCATCTATCGGCCGGCGCATCATAAGCCAAAATAGGCTAATGATCGCTAGTCATATTTGGTCCCCATAGAAACGAAAAGGTTGCGTTCACAGTACTCTTCTGGGAGAGCGCTGAGCAAGGAGCTGTAGAAAATTCCGGTCTGCCTGCCCTACGACGTGTAAAACTTGAAATAGCTTACACTGCACATAGGATTGTAAGGATATTTACCTCACATGCGGTTGCTTTTGTTTGTTGGTTTGCGCGCACCCGTGGTGCCGTACATATTCCTGACATACTCTCGCTCCCGACGGCCAAATCTTCAGACAGTGTAATTATCTGGCATTGACGTCGTACAGTGCTTCACATGACCTGTTGTAAGTCATGTACAATATACGCTGGGTCTCCTGTTTATTGGTATTCACATTTTTCGCGTGATTTCCAGTGGGAATCGTTAATTCGATAAACCTGCATACCTAATCCTCACGTTGCATTTCTGTGCTGCTATCCTGGTCGTCCGTCTAACTTAAGTGGCTTACTCGCCTAAAGATGGATAAGATTTTCCCCTGTTGAACTGTCGACCAAAATGTCTTGCATATTGGAGTGGACGAATTCCACTGAATAACTTTTTCCAAACCAAAGACGTTTTTAAAGCAACAAAAGTTTGCGTGTGTCTATTACTTTTGCCTACTCAAACGTATGCTGTCGCTAGGCAACTCCTTTAACTTCTTCATATATTCTTGCGTCGATACTTAGCAGGTTTTTATTCCCTGTCGCTCATGTTCGTCTGAAGCCGACGCAGTGCGTGTGGTATAGCCCACGAGTGCAGAAAGCCCTGACTCAGTGTTTGGTACCGTTCGCAATCGTTCCGTGACCACCCTCCCTAGACTTTGATGCATCTCCGATTGATCGAATCGGCAACAAAGAGGAGGACAGTCGAGTAATGACCAGCTATGAACAGTGAGCGTTGTTTCTCTTCCACATGCGGCGTCTAAGACTCATAACAGTAGCAAGTTAGATTTGAAAAAAAGCCAACAGTAACATGTACGATCTCTTGCGCATTGACATTTCGTTTGCATCTCATCGGTTACCTTTGCGAAATTAACATACACTTTATATGGTGGGGGCGCAGCCGCAGCTAGGCGAAATCAATCTAGTCATGTCTGAGACAGTCAGTCAGGTGGCCAAAGTGGAAGCAGCAAGATGCAACTGAGGTGTACTCACTAATAAGAAACATGAATTTGATTCAACACAATAGAATTTTTGTCGGTCAAAAGGGTACTAGGAGTCCGAAAAAAAGAGATGGTTACAAAATTCATACATATTGAATGGAAGAGGTCAGAAATGGTTTGAAAATCTCTGGAGAACAAACAAGAACTTAAATAGTGTACATCGATTTACACTGATTAAAAAGATGACGCACTAGGGATTGAGAAAGGATAGGGGTGGGCCGACAGTTGCTAAATTGTGTGGAAAAATACCAACTTAGTGTGAGGCTAGTCACCAACTGTTTCTGGGTGTATAACGTGGGATTCAGCCGGTTTGAGTCAAATTTCACATTGAATTTCAGCTGGTACGGTATGAACCACAACACGCCAATACTAGCGAATTCCGTATATCATCATCAAGGTAGAAATTTGTTGATCACAGTACCCACTATCCAGATGACCTCTCCCTAATTTCCGCCAGTGGACTCCAGGTTACCCGAAACATTAGCTTCACTTTCATCTCTTCACATTGTCACTCCGTAGCTCTGTACACTTGATCATCAATGCATAATTCGTTCCTCTGGGACCTTGTAAATCTGGTAGATTATGGGGAATTATTGGTTTTTTCTCTTCCTGGTCTCCTACTATTGTCTCTTTTTTAATCGCTCTGTTACTAACAAATCCCGTTATTAGAACTGTTGTAGCGACCCGGAGGTTTCGCTGATCTACCTGCCGTAGGAAGTATAAAATATTTCAAAAGATCTTAGTTTTCTGTTCCACCAAAGTTACTAGTAAAGTTCGCAAGATGCACCTCGTATGATTGTTTTCCCGTGTCCTGTTACTGTATTTCGTGAATTGAGGACCACACACTTCAGGTGTAATCTTTGGTCAACGGCCTATCTCTAGGGTGTATAGATGTTGTTCCGTGTCATTACGGCTTATGTGTCATTAAGTTAGACCATTTGTGCATTTCACTCAATAAATGTTCGATCTCCATTCTCAACTCACTACTGATGTGTTATTTGTGGTTCCACTCGTCTTCGCCGCACACTAAGCCGTCACACCATAATTAACTTTGGCTTCATTATGAACTGAGGACTTAATTGCTCCTCATTGACGTTTCGGAATCCATTCTTCCTGGCTCAGTTTATTAACAGCCGTTATGGATGGCGTATGTATGAATCGCCCTGTCCAATACTCAGCCAGTCTATAGCCCGGATGTGTGGTTTCCAAGTTACTTCCCGGTTCCTCGAATTTATTTTAGAGAACATGTACTACTTCTTATTCTCAGTAATTGCTGATTCTTTTCTCGTGATCGCCGGGATTAGCGGTGTTGCTGATGCCTCGAGCTGCTCTTTCAGCCGTTTGTTTGTTCACCAAGCTCGATATTTGGCTTGCAAACGTTTGATCATCAAATCAGGTGAGCGTGTAGGCTAGAGCTCACACTTAAACTCTCGTGCACTGATGCTGTCACCTCGTTTAATGATGAAACTTTTCCAACCTAAATGCCACTTTGGGCGAAAAACCAAATACCTGAATTTTATTTTTGATCAGATTTCGCATGACTTTTGGGGAAGGAACTCGATTATTGTTCCAGGCGCCTTACTCAAAGGTTTGCACGTCAACTGTACTAGTTACTATGTTTTTTACACTTTATTTGCGACACATGTGCTACCTCCTTGTGTTGTTCACTTTAGCTATATTCGTGAATTGTAACGACTTTCTCTATTATTGCTGCTTCCCAACAGGGTTCGCGCTAACGTTGACTTGTACTACTAACCGTTTGTACTTCAGTCTTGAACGCGTTCTAACGAATGTTTGCCTCATTTTTTTCTGATGGAGATGTAATAAACACAGTAGAGTGGGTTCCCCTCACTGCCCGCTAACAGTAATTTGGAGATTTACCATTTTTTGCGGGTCGAAATACCTGCAACTTGTTCTTGGAAAGTTAAAAATGTTCATCAACAAAAGCTTATCTTGAGACAAATAGCATCCTGATGATAACTAGCCAATAATAGGTATTCTGAAATTTTCTGGCACCTTGAAGGAAGTTACTCTTCCGAGCTATCGAAAAATCGGACAAATGTTAAAATGCATGAAACTGTCTAGTGCTACAACAAGGTTGCCTGTTGCAAGATCTCCAATAGCAACAAATTATGTAACAACATGAGCAATTACTTGAGAAAAGAATGTTTTCCATAACTTTATTTCAGGCCAACACGGTTAAAAACATCTCTTATAAAGCTGTCGTGTGACAGATCATAAAATGCGCGAAGTGCTGATTAGCATGTGAGGACAAACGCAAAAACAGACACCGGCCGGTTTACCTGACCTGGTTTGGAAACCGAGTGAATGATAAGTGATGCATTCGGGGTCAACATTTGTATGTCTAAGGTTATGGTGAACACTCTGTGCCCACAGGAGCTGCAGGCACTTAACAAATCTCTTTTGGGAACGCAAGCTTCGGTTATGTAGTCTAATTTCAGTGGATTTAGTTGCCGCCGAAATGTGCTAGACTTAGGTTGATTGATGGCAACCTTGTAAACAACTCTGACTACTCTAGTGATTACTCTGGATAGGACATGCGATGACGGTGCCAGTGTTTTAACTTCTGCAATTTCATGCAATCTGTTATAGATCTCGGTTCTTGAATCGTTCAACTAGCTATTTTTGTGTTCGACAGCAGCACGGGAGCGAAAGAACTGACGTTCACTGACTGTGGACTGATAGATTATCTTTCGTTATCAAAACTGGTACTTTCTAAAACCGGCTTCACTGTTTTGTCGCTTGTAAGTTACGTCTAAACAAGCTGTAATATTGACGGTTAAGTTGATGCGCTGTAATGTCCTCCCTACAGGCGCCGCTTTCTTTTCGGCAGCATGCATTACTTCATGAAGTTCGATCATCACATTTCAACTGTAAAACTGGTGCACTTCACTGTATTCCTGCGATCGGTTTTCAACTGCTTTTGTCCTTGCTCCACCGCACCATCTAAGCAGATGTTCCCTGCTCTAGTTTTCAGGTTTTCATCTAGGTTATGGTTTCAGTTAGTTCGTGAAGAGCTGTCGATGCCGATAGACTGACCACTTCTTGCTTCCTTGCAATATGCACATCTGTTCAGTATGTTATAATGGCACTTTGTCAGCATCTCAATGGGCAAATTTTAAGAACATGACTGACAGGCGGAAGTCAGGAATCTAGTATACCCATTTACACATCCACCAGCAGTAGACCAGAGGAGAACATCATTGCTACCCATTCAGGCTCTTTGTATACTTTTACCGCTGAACACAAGTGGAACATTAACTGTTTGTGCCATGAAAGTATTTCTTTTAGGTCTGATTTCTGTAATTCGAACATGTCCCCTATTTTTTCCATATGATCACACAAGCATTTAATACTCTCCATCAAGGGTGAGAAGGTAGAAAATAAAAGTCCGCATACCACTGGTTGATATTAGTGTATTTCAGGGATTTCGCAAACTAAAACTGTCTCGAAAGTTACGTGGGCGTAATGTTCATTGTTGGGGCTCCAACATTTTCATCAACCGTTTGGTCTTTACACATGAACTGTATATAGCAAGTAGTGACCTTAGTGGATACTTGCTTTTATGAAGCTCGAAGAGATCATGCGAACGTTGTATGATGGATTCAGTCAGCCTCATCTAGTCAATCTGAATGAATGTAATACCACTCCACTGGGTTAACCATTCCACGCATATGGTTTTCCACATGTATTAAACATTACCCAAAGTTAATCGCAGCTGTTGCATTCCCATAGACTTTCCAGTCGATCACTTTCGAAAAGAAGCACTAGGCTTCAGCTTCGCTTTCATTAGAGCTTGTCAGCAGTATATATCCTTGTCACGGCCTGGACGAGAACTCGGGCCACGCCTTCATCAAGCAACCGTGTTGAACACTGTGCCACTGACCTCACATCGGGCACGACCGAACTGCCGTATATGAACATTCGACCGCTTTCGCTTACAAATAAAGATCGGGTGCCCGATCGTCTTGAGAAGAGACACAGTAACTGACCTGTTAACTCCAATCGGTGACCCCTCGATTAGGACTTCTCTTCAAGTTGCATTCAGCAGAATCATTAACTCGTTGAGCGATATTTTGAGCAGTTCCACCGATTTGCACACAGGTTTGAGGGTGGGGACCAAAATTACCCTGATCCAGTCAGTTTGTGCTTCTGGATTCCCGGTGGTTTTCTGTTTATCTGAGAGGCATTCATTGAAAACAGAGTTTAGCACCGCTCTTGGGGGTTACAGAAAGTATCAAGAACAGAGTAAAATAATCTAACAAAACAGAGCAAGTCACTAATCTAACAGTTTCTTAAGTAGGTGGGGGATCCAATAGCACTCTGAAAAGGTTCCTAGGAGGGCAACTAACAACGTCTAGTGGAGGTCGTCCCAGTGGTTGACAACCCTATAAGAGAGGATCTGTTACTCAAGGAAGATCCGGAGTGAAAGCTTATAGAGTTTCTTGTCGTGATTCTGTCGACGATCACCCCGTACTGAGGTAAAACTGCTGCACGAGTCCTGCGCTAAAGAACAAGTGTATAAGAATTAGGTCAGCGTGGAGTCTTCTAAACCCAAGTAGATAAGGATAAAAAATTTCGAGGCGAGACTTGTAGGCGAGATGCTGCAAGCCAGTGATCATTCTGGTGGCTTCTCGCTGGACACGTTCATTGACAAGTATGTCCTTCTTTCAACCGATGTAAACGACTTGATTAGCACACTGGAGCAGTGGTCTTATAGGGACTCCGTAATGCAGACGAAATGCATCCTTGTCCATGCGGAGAAAGACTCTTTTTATCATCTCGAAACTCACAAATTTCTTTTTGGCGTCCATCTAGTGGTGATAAAAGAAGGATAAACTAGACGATAACCAAATTCTTAGGTTCTTTTCAAGGTCAACCTCTGCGATATCTATCACATTTTGTGCACTGTTTATCAGAAGTAGGTTCCCGAAGACCACTCTGAGTGACATATCTGCACACTTGCTGTAGTTTAAGGGGAAACTTCAGTCATTTGACTAACACTTATTACAGTCAGGGCCAGTCCACAATGCACTGGGATCACATGCATTCCAGATTTTTATCTCATCAGCCTAAAGGGAGGTGTTGTCAGAAATCAGCCCAGGGAGGTCACTGATATATATCAGAAACATAAGTGGACCAAGTACGGATCCTTGAGAAGCTCCCGAGGAGACCGGGGAACGATAAGAAGGACACGAACCGGTTCTCACTCTGAAAGTCTTGTAACTAAGAAGGGAAGTAATCCAGCGCAGAATCTATTCTTGGATTTTATAATCTACTAGTTTATGGGCGAGAGAACCGCGTGAGACACGGTCAATGGCTTTGGCAAAGTCAAATAAATAGCATCTGAGATATGACCACGTCCTTGGCCTCTGTCAGGCTGTCCATGAAGATTGACATATTGGTTATTTATGAACGATCGGGAAGAAAACCGTGCTGAGTAGGAGAGAAAAGGTTATTTGAGAAGAAATGCTCAAGGATGACGCGTTTTAACAGACTCTCGATTGTCTTTTATTGGATGCTGGTAATGCTGATCTGCCGATAGATAGCAGGAGATTAACGATCACCTGCCTTAAATATGGGTGTGACAGTAGCCCATTTTTATGCCCCAGGAAGAGTGCCGGCCCGAAGTGTCTGTTTAAACAGATTAAGGAGGGCCGCTTCTTTAATGATCCGGAGATGGATCGCGTCTGGTCCCATAGCACTATAAGGATTGATATTGAACAAGAGATGCTAAATGCCGAGCACAGAAGAGTTAGCTGTTAAGAGTGGGTAGTGGTTTATGCTAGGGAGAATTGGATGCCAGTTTACTGAATAATATTCTCTGGACACCTCAGCAACCACTTGGGGATTGGAGGAGGTTTCCCTATCAGGAAGCTTCAGAGAAGTCGCTGAAGTATTAGTTTTTCTTTGGTGACGCATGTACTTGAAAAACTCCTATTTTCGCAGGCTACCAGTAGGATTTGTAACTGTGTCTGTTGGGTGTGTTGATGGATTTCTCGCATGCACCTGTTTCGTACAGAGCGAAAAAATTAAAGATCCTCCGGCCTACCCGTTAACCTCTGCTTAGCGAATAAGTGAGAGCGTACATCAAGAAGGCGACGTATGTTCCGAGGAAGCAGTGGACGAGCGGGGGTTTCCACAGTTTTCGAGGAACAAACGCTTCGTCAGCTTCGTGAACGACAGCTTTAAAAGAAAGGTAGTTCGAGGTCACTGGGTCGGATGTAAGGCTGAGTGTGTTTAAGAATGTCCACGGTGTGTAAAGTTTTGCCTTCTGGAAATTTCGGGATGAAGTCTCTGTTACAAGATTTTGGAGCCAGTAAAAGATAAAGTCAAAGGGTAGTAGCATATAGTCACTATGCCACAGCGGTGGTCTGATAATCACCCTGTCTACAAGCTGGGCTTCATCTGTGATAAAGAAATCAAGCAAGGAGTGTCTGGCCTGGACGGTTCCTTGTAGGTAGTTCGACATATTTTGTCCAGGCTTTCTCATGGATCAACATTGCCAAGAGTTTCGGGAATCCGCAGTCAGAGTCCTCATGAGAAGCATCTATAGAGTTGGGTTTGGGTGCATTGAAATCACTCATAATTAGAAGGTGGGAGAAACGTTGGGTAGATGTGAGACGGTCTACGGCGGCAAAAGTGTCCTTGTCGTCGGATGCGCTACACGACGGCGAATAGCACCTAACACCGACAAGGAGCGTGTCACGACTACGAAGTTGGAGTTTGATCTAGAGTGCATCGCATTTTTCTCTACGACAGGTGGCACCAGGAGTTTCTGGCTTAGGTAAACAGCACAGCCTCCCATGCGTCCACGAGAGAAACCGTTCATTACAAAAAGTAACCAGGAGCATGCAGTTTATTATCATTGATATCCCCAGGAAGCCAGGTCTCTGGTAAAGCAAGAATGTGAAGGCTAGTGTCGTGGACCAGCCATCTGATTTCTAGTGGTTTGTTTAGAAGACTCAGACAGTTAGAGTACACGCACTTGAAAGCTACTTCACGTTTGGCTAGGCGTAAAAGGAGACAGAAGAGCGCGAGAAAGAGCCTCAAAAAGCGATCTCATTAGCGAGCAGCGGTTCGTAACCGCCTGTTTAGTTTCGTCAGCCCTCTTGGAGTGAGGCGGCCGTTTTCTCACAGCCTAAGCGTATGTCAGCGTCCCTAGGGGACGTTTCTCCGTTTCTGTAGAATCAAAGTCGATGGCTTTCGGTCCGCCTTAGTTTTCGGAATCTCTGGAGGATGATTTGCAGTTTTACACCTTTGAAACTTTGAGCGGGTTTTAGATGAGAAGAGAACCTAGGACGAAATGACCTCTATCCAGCTGAGAAAGGGGCGGCTGGAATGTGCTAAATATGAGCCCTTTTAGATGTAGGGGATGACCCCAGCATACTCAATGGGTTAATACGCTTAGGGATAAAGTTTTAACGGACCTTTTTTGAGGTGGAATGATTAGGGGTCTTTAGGAAGAATGGTGGTCCGTCCAACATTTGGGAGCTACTCTTCCAGACCCGTGCAGCTCCACAGACGTCTGGCCATCTAAGGGGATGGGGGCAGCCATTTCTGATGTAGGTGTTTGGGTTGATCCATTCGGGGATATTGGTCTCCTCCTGAGAGTATGGATAAGGACTTACGTTAGCCTGAAGTTTGGAGTCAGCCTTGATGCACGACCTTGTTCTAGCAAGACGGGAGCGTTTCTGTCACTTCTGCAATTAGTGGTCCAGCAAGGCTCCCCTGATTTTAGTATGACTTTTCTTCAATTCACCCGTTTTGTCCAGCAACTCCCCTGTGCTAACCTTTGCGGGTAACTTCACAAGAAGTCCAAGTGATTTCTTGGCAGCTTTGAAGTGAAGTCTTCTGACAGAGACCATGTTTAACTCTGGAGGGAAGGAGGCACTTACCATCGCTCTGTCGTTTTCTTCTGGAGAGGATGTGGTCAAACGTCATCCCCACAAAAACGAGCCTCCTGTTCCAGAGTTCCCTGTCCCTCAAGCTTGGTGCGGCTTCCTCATTTTGACCTGTGAACAAGACCACTGTCTTTTGGGCAGCCGCCACACTTGGAAGGGCGAGCGCAATATAATCATTCGGCGTGTTCAGTGCTGACTTCATTTCAAATAAAACTTTTTGCGGTTCAACCAGAGCTTCCTCTACCGTGGCTATCAGTAGTGCATTGACAGTCATAAACTTCTCGCAGCTACGATTACACGTGTGTGATTTCTGTTCACTGGGAGTAGTGAGTAGAGGTACGGACATGGTCTCGTATGGAATGCAGTCTTCTAGAAAACGAGAACTCATGCAGATAATTGGTCTCTTTTGGGGAAGTTAGCAGAATGTACTGACCTTCCTTGAGGCCGGTACACTTAAGGTGGTACCAGTGTAGGTACGTTCGACACTGCATACCGTTCTGAACCGTCATGCGGCAGTCGAACCGACCACAAAAGCTCCATATCCCCGATCGACGGATGCTGTTGGATCTCATGCGTGTCATATTTCTATAGTCTGTGAGAAAAACGACAGATGTCAACGAAAAAGAAACACAAGGCTAAAAAACGGATGCTGTAGGACACAAATAATTCGAAACGTAATGAATTAGTGTGTTATTCGCTAACAGTGATCATGTGTAATTTTTTGATGCACTGAGCACCAATAGAGCAAAAATATGGTTGGAAAGTGACAGCGAAGAAATTTTGGTCAAATTTCGAGTTACTCGCGCTAATGGGGGGGTTATGGTTCTCCACAAAGATTGAACATAACCTACAATCAATCGCAGTTGTTGCATTCCCATTGGCTTTCCAATCATTTCCTTTCGAAAAGAAGCACTAGACTCGAGCTTCGCTTTCCTTATCATTATTACGATCGGTACTCACAAGCGGAAGTGGTCGTGCCTAAATGAGGTTAATAGCACAGTGGTCAACACGGTTGCCTGGTGAAAGCATGGCCGGAGTTCTGTTTCAGGCTGTGACAAGAATATGCACTACTGACGAGCTCTAACGAGAGCAGAACTCGAGTCTGGTGATTCTTTTCGAAAGTAGCCGACCGGATGGTCTATGGGAATGCGACAGGAGCGATCGATAGTGGGTGATGTTGCATATACGTGAAAACCCGATTTCTCTTACTAATCCTTAGTGATTTGTTGCTTATTTTCAGTCGGCTGCATTTAAGGCGTCAGTAATTTCTTATTAGGAACAGATTTGCTCACCAGCACAATTCTGGCACGTTCACTCAGCCGGACAAGTAGAATGTTGACGTGAAAGTAAGTAGCACCCATATACCTCAAGGGTATTGGACGCTTATGCGATACGAAAGGTTAGCAGTACTCGCAACAACGATTTGGGAAGTCAGAGTTTATTTGCTCAAGATAAAACTGAGATCGTGGACTCATCTGGAGCGTTTGGCTATGAACCTTTTTGAAGTGAACCTCAATATGTGGGTTGTCATTCTTACAGTGATCAACAAGACTCCAATACTTATGACACCAGTGCTACCTTGAATAACATACGAAAGTACCTTCCGAGGTATTTTTGGGGTTTCTTTCGGAGGTTCATATCGTTGTCAGCATATAAAGTTTTATTTCACCTGCACTTCGACAAAACAACTGCCCTGTCCTCGCAAACATCGTGGTTACACATCTTCCATAATTGTCATATCCATAAACACACCGTTGGCTCTGACTGTATCATCTAACATCCAGTCGGTTTTCGACCCGAGTCATGTGAATTTGACGGCGCTTTGCTTTTGCTATCACAGGTTAATTGACGTTTCATTGATTTTGTGACCTATCTCACGAAAAACTTTGGTGAAATATTTGTAATTGTGTTGACTTGAAATAAAATTATCTGAACCAATTGTTTGTCACATGGTTATCAGTACTTCTCTGGATATTTCGGCAGACTGAAGTATTACCAACTCACCCGAAGAAATACTACTCATCAACACTGCAAAAAAACAAAGTTATGGTTGAAGCAGTAGTTATCATCTAGTAGTCTGGTCACCAGTGCTGATGAGATAAGGAGGACACGCACTGTGTTTAGCCGTCCCAGTAACCGTACTGATTTGGCGCATCGGGTGGTTTTGTAAAGAACACCTGGGTGGGTGTTGTGCTGTTTTTCGCAAATGTTCGATTGCAGCACACACCAGGAGAGAAAAACTAATTTGTGAGAGAGGGTTATTGAAAGTAACAGATGATCAGCAAATTCTTTGTGGTAAAACATTGATTTGGTAGGTACTACCTCATAACGTACGAGATAACTGTATACCCCTCCAGAGCAGCATCGTCACTCTTTTGTGTCTTGTGTTTTTAAATAGCTTTTGCTAAGAACAGCTAAATGTTCGACAGTGCGACCAGCTTAGCCCTTTTGGGGTGTTTTTAAGTGGGAGGTCACTTGGTGGTGGTGAACACGTTAGAAACCACTAAGAGTACCACATTTGGTTTTCGCGAACAGCTTCTCGTAGATAAGTTCATAATGGTGAAATGTTTACATGAAGTAGCGTGAACTCCGGCGTGCTTCCTGCAGGGCGGAAGGACATCGGCATTTATAGAAGCGAATCTGAGTGACCACAACCATGAAAGTGTACATTAAAGATTACACTATGCAGAAATTAGCATTATGTTGCATATGACTCTAATGGAACGCCTTTTCGAACTGAGATAAATGAAAGCTTGTCTGAAGGTTGTGTAGGTTTCTTTCTACACGAAAGTGAGTTGTTCAAACACGTTTATGCCAAGAAAACGAGTTGGGGTACTTTTAAGACAAGTATATGGCGGAGGCGGCAATATTCTGTCTCCTAGAATCGTGGCGGCAGACTCCGTCATCGTGTATCGTTACACTAGTTCTCAAGGACACTGGCGGTGCACTGGAAATCTCACGTTTTTCAACGCATCCAATGCGGAATGCACGGCTCCTCATAGGGTGGCTGGGGCCCACAGCATCCTAGGCCTCTTGTCAAGCAAATTTTGTGGTGGTTTGTTGAATTCCATATCTATTCCAATATTAAAGCTGACAATTGCAGTTTTAGCTGCAAAACCTACGAAGTTCCTAAAGAAAAAGCTAAGGGTGGTTTTTGAGCAAACTATTCGTAGTAAAAATCCAACCATCGTCGTCGAGCCCATAAACAACACTTCGTGCTGGTTTGTCACTGTTGTGTGCAATCGCGTTCAAGCAATCCGCGAATAAACCAAGGATAATCATTAACGACATGTCCATCCGAGGTGGACCCTACGGTTAAAGCTCCTTGTGGAACCTGTGGGGCTGGTTAGAAGGGCACGAGGGTGCAGCTGAAGACCCCAGAATTTCCGTGGCACTCACAGTTAACGCTGAGCTTAAGAGAATAACTCATCCGGATGTGGTGTTGGTCATACTATGCAATACCAGAAGTGGAGGTGGTTTATTGTTGCAGGTACCCATTTTTCCATCCAAAACCACTTCCTTCTTCGCGAAAACGATCCTATCCAATCACAATAAGCAAAAATGTCAAACATTCGACAGGTGACCCTCACTATTTTTTCCACCTGTTTGGCCTCTCCTCTGTTAGGCCCACAGGTGGCTTAATGATCATAACTATTTTTTGATGTCAGTCTTTCGGTCTTCTGGTTCAAGAATGTTGGTAGGTCCCTATACACCCTATAAACATCGTGCGATTTACTCCTTGTCACACACGTTGTCAGAACAAAATAAAGCTGTTTTTTGCACCCGTCATTTGGTTTGTCTTGGGGGCAATTAATGGGAGCCGCCGCGTTATTTTCAGGACCAAGATTGACCGTATTAATTATATCAAGGAAGAGAATCCGATTTCCTATCAATCGTCTTATTATACCGTGGATGAAACACCATATTGAGTCGAAGGTTTCCAACGTTTTCCGAGGTGTTTTCCGTTGTTTTACGGCCAAGTGCTTTTCGTAGACCCTGCAGAACTACTTATATGTTCAGGTTAGCTTGTATAGTTAAAATCAGGTTTTGGTAAGCGAAATATATCTTGCTGGCATGGTAGAAAGGGCTATTACATGTTATCTGACCAATGTGAGCACCTTCCCACGGAGTAGTGGCGGACGCAGCCATTAGAATTTGTCATGAAAGTAAAAGTCTTGCGGAAGAAAACCGCGCAACTTGAATTTTGAATGGGTCGAATGTTACCAACACGTGCGAAATGTGAAATGCTATTAGCAAAGCAACACCAGCATTTAATGGTTCTATCTCCAGATGTTAGTACAACAGCCGAAGGAGCCTGAATCACTGTACGTATTGTGAATGGCTTTGAATCCCTGGAATTGGACGTTTGGAGGAGTGTTTGCAAGCGATGTGTCTGCCTGTTTACTTGCTAGAAGTCCATGGCTATGCGTGACACCATAGCCACCAGTAACAATTTTATTCCCACTGGCTCCAATGGAGCTCGTTGACCGCTAAAGTAGGCCTGAATTTCATTAGGGTGAAATCAGACCTGAGAATCAAGTCGGCCATTTTTCATCGTCAAGCGATCCACAGGACGTTAGTGGTTGGCGCTAGTGATCAGCACCTTTGTTCCCTCGCTGGTATTGACTGGGGTAGAAGGATTCGAGTGCCGACGGTTTAGGCATGCTATAATGCAATAACAAGGGATGTCTGACGCGACTGTGTACATTTCTTTGAAGGTGGCTGGACCACTTGCAAATTGTTGACCTTTTTCTCTTGTGTACGGCACGGTATAGAGGTCCTGCTATCCAGTGCTGCCGAAATTCATCGTTGATCTGTCAGACAATTCGGCGACGCCGGTGGATATATGCCCGAAAGGATGCAAACAAACACAATAACAGGGTAGTAACTTTCGGAAACGCTGACTGAGGAGACACTCATTAACCATTCAGAAATGTCTCGGGTGAACAGGCATCAAAGAGTATAATGTGCATGACATGCTAGAGCTTTTGGGTATAAAAGGCTTGTAGCGATGCAATCTAAGAGTGTGACGAAGAATTTATGAATAGAACCATTAACGATTACTGATGAGTAGTCGGGGATTTGGTTTATTTTCA
>QNGE01000737.1:40461-67563 GCA_008508345.1 Paragonimus westermani
CACACTTCCTGGGTTACAGTGCAGCTATTGGACGTGGATGGCATTGTTGAAGTAATAGGTGAACGCTCACAGGGGACTGCGACGGTAAGTACGTTTAAATCTTCACCGTGTTCACCTGAAGTGATTTCACAATGATCGGAAACATTAACTCACCAGTGCTGTCGTTAAATCATCATTTAGATGCTCAGTGCTACCATGGATAGCAGTTTTATCCTCTGTGAAAGGATGCCAACCATACTCCTTCTGTGCCAGCTTTATGAGACGATGGATGTTGGAACGTGAGCAACCACGCGGCCTTTTGGTATAGCGATCAGCCATGCTACAAGGGAATAGTGGATAAAAATGGCCGTTCGAACACAAAAGCCCGCGTCGTGTTCCATTGCATGTTGGTGTACTAAAACAAAAATCACGTGAATACCTAGCATCCTACTGACAGCGTAAATGAACAATACCAAATTTATTGATGACAATTCAGAAAACGCAGATGTCGCAAGTGAGGTAATAGAGAAATACTTGAGTTACTAGAGGAAGACACTCAAAAGAGGGTCGACCGTCTTAGTGTGCTACTAGGGGCGTTTGGACATCCTCCTGGAGTGGCCTTGAAATATTTGAAAAATCGCCCAACCCACAACATTGTAAACGGTGAATTAGTGTAACATTCCATTTTTGAGACTAAATTTATAAAGTCAGCGAACTATCTCCTCTGTTGCATGCGTCAACGTTTCATAAACTACAGTCATTTTATTTTCGACTTCGTCCTTCTTGCATCGGATTTCACGTTTGTGCTACTGTTTAATTGTTCGTTTTTGTATGGTTTGTGACCATCCACAGTGATCGCGCATAACCAAGAGTGCTTCTCACATACGCGCTGAGAAATATGTATTATTTATTTATTTATTTACACTACCGCTTGCTCTGGAGCCTGAGAAGCCGCCGCGTCAACCACGCTGGCGCAACTTGGGGGTGGTCCTTAAGAAACGACGCGTTGTCAGTCAACGAACCAGGAGACAGACCGGAAGGAGGATATATCATATGTCGTACTGTTGACTGCGCAGAAGTTTCTCACCGGTGAGTCGCGAATCTGTAAATTGACAACGGAACTATATCTGTGGTTGCAGCGCGGAACAGGGTTAGAAAAGCGAACCTTATAGAAAAGCATCCTTGTCTTCCAAAGGTTGGCTGCCAGCGTACTTTCCTGCAGAGTCAGAAAATTGGAGCAAATTCTTAGAAGCTGGTCGTGAAAACCAATACACCCACTGCGTACAACAGTAGCCGAAAGGAATGGTTGCCATCATATTCACTGCTTCCAGAGGTCAAGTCAAACCCCAATGCCAAGAGGGAAGAACCTCCGAGCGAATGGCCCCAAGTGTGGTTCCCGAGATTAACCCCTTATTCTTTTGTCTTTCAGATCAGAGTTCTGAACAAGAGGTTCGATCTGAAGTCCCATTCGTCAACCGGATAAGTGGACCCCAGGTGCTGTTTCACGGAGGTGAAATGTGCGTGCGCTGCAGGATCGATGCAGCACCGGACGGCAGGGGGCTTCGCGCTGCACTGATCGCCAGGTAACTAGACCTCTACGGCATGGATGTCACAGAAGAGGGTAGAATTAGGTTTGCGCTCCAAGGTAAGCACCAAGGAGCACATACAGGTTACGCATTCGACCAGATAAGTTACCGGGCGAGTGGCGCTAAGCAGCGGCGTCCGATTTGCTCTAGCCGACCGCACAATTGTGCGATGATACGCGATACACACGGTATCAGCTTCCGACTCACGTCCATGGTGTGAGACTACTGAATTTCTTGGTGGTAACGGCCAATCCACATCCTGGACCGATGATACAAAGGACCATTTCAGTGATCAGGTGGCCACCACAATCATTCTCACCTCAGCGATCAACAGACTCTTTACTCCGGGCGACTTTCGAACAGTCGCTAAGGGCAGTGAGTTCAGCTCAACTTGTGTGCTGTCTAATACACCCGATTATAGCTAGGTGCCGTCGATGCCACGACAACGGATTATCCAAAATGTGGCCGTGACCATTTGCTCGACTACGTGGTCGTGTGACACAGCAACACTCACTGGGCGCGCACCCCGCGAGGGATGCGTTGGGTAAGATCCGGAGCGGACCACAGGCTTGTCCGGAAGGAATCATTTATTCATATCCGCATGCTTGTTCTTTTTACAGACAATCAGGATAATGGCAAAGAATGAATGCCAAACGATCTCAGAACTCAAAGACAAAGACCACCATACAACATGCAGTCGTCGTTTGCTTGAAAGACACATCTGTATCCACTAACCGTATCCAGCCGTATCTAGTGCTAGAATGGCTAAATCGATTCGACTAAAACTACGCAGCTATCTTCATTTTTTACTGGAAAAGAATTCGCTGTTCGCTACCTCCACAATGGCCCTGGATAATGGAGACGAAATGACCGCATTCCAGGATGTTCACCGTCAACTTGATCAAAATCTCTACGGAATCGAACATAACTGGTGAGTAATACAAAGTCAGTAGGGCTACTATGACTTCCAGAAACACAAAAGTCGTACAAATCGCCGAAAGCGGTCTTTGGCCCATCCGCCCAGTCTGATGAAGGTGCTTGACATGGACTCTGGATTTTTATACACCCATCCAGAGGACCTCATGAAGGTCTGGGGCAACCACTCAGGTAACCCAATAACCTGCCCCATTACCATTGGGTGGAAGATTGCGGATAGCTTAATGCGTTAAGATTCTGAAGTTTTACTTGATCCCAGTTTGCCATACGTATCGAAGGTTACTTCATAACTACGAAGCGAAAAGGCTGCAGGTGGATGTGGTTGTCCGAAGAAAGTCTAGAAAATAGTGGGCCATCTTTGCTCCAGTTGATTTTCTTCTTCTGAGAGCAGGGAGTAGTCTCTCGTGAATGCAAGGACGCTGTAGTTGCACCTTTGCTTGAAGATAAGAGCACCAAGTAATGCTTTGACGTCAATCAGGACGTCAGTCTGCTGAGCTGCACTGAAAAATTGTTGAGAAAAATCCCTCTAAAAACCTGGTGTCCCTGCTACATCTCCGCTGAAGTTGTGAAGGTTATGGGAAATCCTGGCAGCACATGGATGCAAGAAGACAATAATACAGTTCAGACGTAATCAAGTGAATGGCAGTTATCCTTTAATGCTGACAAGTGTAGTAAGCTGCTTGCTAAGAAACAACCGGGGTCGATTGTGTCTCTTGGCGAGGGAGCAAGGAAAGGAGGTTGAGGTGAGTAGAGACTGCCAAGGACTTGGAGGTGCTCATATGAGGGAAGTTCAGTATTTCCAGTAAATGTTCAGAGTTAGCCCATAAAAAAAATAATGCACCGTATCTGTTAAGGAAAACTCTCAAATAAGACAGACCGAAGGGATTGTTACTCCCTTGTGAAAAGTATGTGAGGCCACGTCTGGAATACTTTGTGCAGGCCTGGAGCCCGCTAATGTGAAAGACACGAAAGTACCTGAGAAGGTTTATATCATTTTTACAAGACTGCTTCAGAGAGAGCGGGATAACTCGAATGAAGATAGACCAAAAAAATTATCTGAAACCCAACGGCTCTTGTGGGAGACGTCGATAGTTTGTGGTCGGGCTCCTGTTCACAACCCTCTCACATATAAGAACGTCCTTCAGAACTTTTATTCAGTAGTACTCTTCTTATTCTCGGTCTACGCTACAATCCAACTAAAAACGTCTGGATCCGCCTACAGATTCTAGGAGATATTCCGTCTTCTCGTGTTTACCGCCTTCAATGTTTTTTCCTAAATTTGTGCGACTTATCGATTACGCCGCACGAAGGCGTGCTTTCGTTAAGATAAAGCTTGAAAACAAGACGTCAATGAGGTCAGTTAAGAGCGAAGCTGACATGTGTTCATAATTAAGTAAGACCTACGGAATATTTCCCGTTTGACCGTCTCTCGAGTGACTCACAGATGTTCATTTAAGTCTCTAAAGACACTCAAAAGACGGTCAAAAGACGCTCAAAAGACGGGCATGCTACGTGAAATGCATGTTCGTGTTCCGTCAGGACAGAGGTTTGGTAGATCATAGGTTCACAACCAAGAGAATGAGATAACAGTTGGCTGTTCGACGTAACTTCTTCGCAAACCGAGTAGTCGCCACGTGGATCAAACTGCCTACAAAGTTTGTTAGAACCTACAGCGTAGATGATTCACAAGAGAGCTAGACAAATACTGGAGCAACCTTTGCCCTGCTCTATACTAATTCGAAGTATGAGTCGTCATTGCTGTTCAGGGTAACCTGGATCTGTCATTTCTACCTCTTCATCATTATCGTTAGACCATTACTGAACGCACTCGCATTGACAGAATACGCAGTCTGGTTAATCTTCGGATCAAACATCAGAGTCTTGGAACATCCTAAGTAAATACAAGCGTGCTTCATCAGGCTATTGGTAGCAACAGAATGAATGGGAGTCCGGGACACTTACAGGAGTTCTGTCAACTTATGATAATCAAAAAGTATGACTCACAGAAGGGGTGTAAGATGTCCGCCACGATATTCCAAACTAAAAGTATCCGGGAAGCAAGGAAAGTCCAGAGTTACAATGGACGGTTGAAGCGCTTCCGGAGCTGCGACGGTGTTCGAAGTACAGCGGAGCTAGAAAAAATGGGTGAGATCCGTGTAATGTCGTCAAGGGTAGAAAAACAGACTGACGCACGTGCACAAATTTTTTTAATGCCTTGCAAGGTCGTTTTACTCACTTCCAACAACACGTAAAGATGACTCTAAAACGTCGTTGTACAAAAGTGAGGAATCGTTAATGAACAAAAGCAAGAAAAATCTTTACAAACTGAAAATTGAGTTGGAAATCTATTCATACAACCATGAAAATCCATTAATTCCTCTTAAAGTGGGAGGGCCGCAGCTCTGAGTGCTACTTATTTGCATTCTGGTGCGAATTTCCTGGGCATTAGGTTGGCAACAGCCACTTCGTCCGGCGTAAATTGAAATTGAGCTTGGAAAATTCCGAATCAGAGCGCGGTTTTTAAACGCAAGGCTGTTGGTTTCGGGGCTCATGTGATTTCACATGTCTATGAATTTTGTACGACGGCGCTCAGCCAACCCAAATGACCGTGATCCTCATATGAGCGCTAGCCATGAGTGTGCACATCTGAGACGGTTGTTCAATCAATACAAGCAAATTCAAGATGTCAATGAACAGAACCAAATGTTTTACGAACTGTTACCGCTGTTTTACGGCGTAAGGTTGCTTTAACTCTCTAGCCGTTCTGAAGGTTCTCTCAGACTGTAGACCTGTGGAATTCTTTGAGAAATTCCCCGATGTTCATTCGTTTTGTTCCAGAGCAACACAACTGTTGGTGAAGGAAATAAAATTGAGGGCTGCAAACCAAACTTCTGGTAGCCTTTTAAACTTTCTCATTATTTTTTAGAAGAGGGAAGTAAAAAGATTGTGGAGTATCTCGAGCCTCTTCAGTTCGATGAATGTCGTTTGAATGCCAATGACGACTACCGGATAACTTCACCTTTAAATGTGGAAAACCGTGGCTGGAATCTTCTCTCATGCTTAAATCTTTTGAGCACCGGTCATATGAGCTTAATAGAATGCATGATTGCTGCATCACTACCCTCAACGTTAGTGAAATGCATGTATATATTTCTTGATTTACCTGCCCCTCCGTCGCCCTCGAAAGTTCATGTTTTTCAGTCGACTTTCAAGCAAGTAAGTACATATTAGCTGCAGTCAGCTTTTCTTTGTACCTCACTCATCTGTCTCTGATTGTGGGGTTCAGGCGTCATCCCAACTTATAAAGAGGTAGCACGTATTTGTATTTGCTCCTTAGCTAACCTCACATTTTGAAAGTTTTGGACGGGTTTACTGGAAACTGAATTGTTGCACAAGAGCGAGCCTCTGTCTGCCTAGCGACATTTTGTCCCCAATAGGATTTATCGTGTCTACCACATTGAATGGCTGTTGTGGTGTGGTGGTGCACGCGTCTCGTAGCCTTGATACGACCACTTGTTCCGTGTAGAATGCTAAATATTGCTCTGTAGGTTTGCTTTCTCCTTTTCATCCAGGCGGGATACAAAAACCATGTTTCCATTGTTCGAGAAATCTTTACTAGCTATGTTTAATTCGTACTCATTCGCTGTTTCATCAAGTAGGCTTTCAGGCCAGAAGTTTTAGTTGGAAACCCTTGCGTTTTCTCTGTCTGGACGTCCTGGCACTACATCAGTCCACATACAACGGTGACTCCTGGCTTCGTATCAACCTCCTACCGCATTCTTCGTCTACGGATCCTGTACGCGACATCCACCTGCTTAGGTGACCTAACGTCCTATCTCCACTTGCCAGATTTCGGCAGTTTTCTAAACAAGTAGTTATCAATAGTGTGACTGTTTCACGGTGCCCGATTTCTACGGTGCGATCCCCGTGCAATTCTACGTGCGACTTACTGTGTTTCTTTAAACTTCGCACTCCATAAATCTAGGTCAACAAACCCCTCTCACTCATTTGGCACACACTGATATTCGGTGTTTACTACGTTATAAGGGCAAATTCAGACCAGCAATTTTCGCACTGAAATGACGACGTGAACACCGTATACCTGATAATTTGACTCAATGACCACTGTCCTTGGCGAAGCATTATATGTAGCTCTTGGCAGTGCGATCACAGCCGCATTAGTCTACTTAATTAATGGCTTAAATGGGTTAGAGACGAAATTAAGGGATTGGAAGTTTTGGGAAATCCGTATCTCCATGTATAGAATCTCAAGGTCCACAGCGAGGGGGGGGAGGGTTGAAATGTGAAAATAATGTACATTATCCGAATTGATGTAAGGCACGCCTTGAAAATTACCTCAGAGTTACCAGAACCATAATGGTCAGGTAGAGCATTCTAAGCCTAGCGAACATGCACTGGGAAGAAGCTGTCTGCATTTTAGTCTGTTATGTTGCACTTCTAGTTTTGGGAGGTGACCCCTCTGTCTCATGCCATTTCCCCTGTTGAACATCAACCGACACGGATGATCATGGGACTGCATTATCAAAAGGGTCAATACTCAGTCGCCTGTAAGGCGACGATACTCTGAAGAGTACAGGTTTAGAGGTATCAGTCTTTCCTCATACGACTCAGTTTTCAGCTCCGTCCTCCTGATGCGGTTGAACGAAACTTATAAGGAGGCTGAAAACCACAAGTTTGAACTGATCGAAAAGACGTTTCAATAACGCCAAGGTTTCAGCGTTCGCAGAGCCACAGAGAGTGTACGAAACAATGATTTTTAGGTTTGTGGAAGTCGAATACTAGTGAGGACTACCTATGTATTGCTGTCGGTGATGGTGGTGCTGATGATGTTGGTGATGACGATGAAGCAGGTACCCGCCGGGGTAATATGTGGCGTTCAGAGAGCTGCGAATGTGCGTAACTTTACGCTCATCAGCATTTAAGTCAAGTCGGTTCACTCGAGACCAATAGACCAATGGAATAGAATGTCATGGTCTCTCTGTAAGATAAAGGAATCATTGGTAATGTTAACGGTACGAAGATTAGCACAATATGACTCAAGCCACTGAAGAGGATTGCGATGGAAACAGCATGGTCCACGTGGTCAGATGCCTTAACAAAGTCGAGGTATACGACATCAGTTCCACTGCCTTGATAAACTACTCTGGTCCACTGATTAGTGGCCATCAGCGGATGTGGTATACGAACGGCCGTTGCGAAATCCGTGTTGTACATTGGTGAAGAACTCACGAGAGATGAGGTACTTATAACTCGAGTTGTATACAAGCACCTCCAAAATTTTCGAGACGCTCGGTAGCGAAGCAATTGGTCTGTAATCACTGGGTCACTTACGCCTACCACCTTTGAAAACGGCTGTGATGCTCGCGAGGTTTTAGCTGTTTGTTACTGTTCTTTGAGAAACAGATTGCGTAAGCAGTAGACTGTGTGGATTAGCAAACTGTTCAGCCGCTTCATGCAAAGCCTTGGGAGGTATACCGTCGGGGTACTTGAGTTTATCCAGCACCGCTGTTGAGAAAGTACCCACATTACAATTGCCAGCATTTTTACTATCAAGGCCTTTCTTAAGACGTTGACAGTGAAGACGGTCTCGTCGTATGAGCTGTGTACATCAGTCCCTGATAATCGATAGCACATCAAAGCATACCGCTTTTCAGAATAAGTTTGAGTGTTCGAAAGCCTAGTTGACCTGGAGGCTTATTCCGTTTGGTATGTGATAGTGGTGTAGATTCGCCAGCGGTTGCACAAGGAACGGTTGTGAACTTATCACAGAGGTCATCTACCAAAGGAAAAGGGTGAAGTTCAACCCAGGACTGTGTTTCCAAGTAGTCACATTGTTTCCCCACATCCATTTTCCAGGAGTGTCCGCGGTTGTTAACCGTTTAGCTGATAAGGTTCGTGCTGATCACCTAGTCCGAGTGGTGTGGTGAGTGCGAAGTTACCAACCATCAACTCTTCGTTAATGAATATGTAGTCCAGCCACGACGGATTATGTCTATCGAGTGAAGCCAGTGATGTGCTCCCTGATGCTCAGTGTGTGAAAAAATCGTGCAGACATACTTTTCAGTGCTTTTGTATGGGAAAGCCAGAAAGTTAATTTCAGGTGAATTGAAATCACCTGTTAAGAGAATCTGAGGAAATGCCATGGTGGGTAAATCCTTCAACCCAGATATTGGAAGATGGAGGGTGATAGGACACCCCTAGTAGCCAACGATTGGAACCATTTGTGCGAATCGAACACCAAATGAATTGCCTGAATCGCAGCGAGTACTGAATTGTTTTAAAGGGAAGCCTGGAGAGAAGTATGGACACAGGGGGATTATCACCCTCCTCTGCCGTCAGTTCTGTCCGCTCGGAAAGTAGCCATATCCTCTAAGGCGAGCTCAGAATCTAGGTAGGACGTGTTAGGCCACGACTCCATCATAGCAGCTATCCGGGGCTTTGCGGATGATCCAGGCTTGCGAAGTTCTGGTAATTTACTTACCAACCTAAGCGCATCTGTATACATGCACTCTACTTCAGAACGCAACGTTGATGGAAGTCGCTGACTGCAGGGATCCGGCTGTAATGAGTTTTTTGAAGTCAATATATCCTCAGTAGGCACCACGGTAACTAGTGCGCGTGCGGCGATTGGCTTTTAATAAATCCCGTTCCTTTTTGGGGCAATCGGGCTGAAACGAAATCTCATCACGTATAGAGCGACGTCGATGGCGGAACCGCTTCAGTATATGCGACGCCATCTGCTGCGAGGTGACAGTAATTTTGAGGAGTCGTGGTCGTGTTTCGCCCGGCTCAGAGTTGGACTGCAGGATGCGATGAATACGTTACACCTGGACGTCGGTAATTTCAAGTGCAGTTGACAGGAATCGCCACCGGCTTCTATCGTGTTCCGGGTCTTTGTTAAGGGAATCGAGGACACTCCTAATGATAACAGTGGAAGGTTGAGCACTGGTCCCAGATTCCTTCTTAACGAACTTCTGCCTCTGTCCTTCAGCCCATGGTATATCCAGATACACCCGAGCTCCAGAGTCCTCCAGCAGCTTATGTGCCACTCGGAGGACGTCCTCCGTCAAATTAGGTGACGTAAGCAGCACCCTTTCTACTTTAGATTTGTCAGCATGTGCGGAATCCAGTTTCCCCACTTACCTCATAATAGAGTTTGGAACACACGGATTTGTGCTCATTTTGGTAAAGAGGCTCCTTCGGAACTTTCGATCATGCTCTTTGCAGAGGTTTAGGCAGCTGGCGGCACATTCCGGTAGGTTCCGAACAATTACAACCTGCCGAGCAGAGGAATTCAAATTTTTGGGAGCAGCAGTGTTGGTACCCTTGGAAAATTTCACCGATCTTACGCGATCACCAACACAGCACTTCAGAGCAGTAAGGCAAGGCTTCTTAGGTAGGACTGGGCGGAGAACCTCAGAATGCTGTCGTGTTTCTTTTCACGCTGTTGGCGGAGTGTCAGCGGTGATGGGCATGAGTGTCTTCGGAGCAGCCGAGTTAATCCTCTTTGGCTTTGCTCCGGGAGCAACTGATGCATATGATAATGTGTTCATACCACTTCGGTTACATACCTTAATGACTACAGCCAATGAATCAGGGGATGTTACATCCACTACATAAGGTAAGATACTAACTACAGAACTAGGAGCCTGTCTAGCGGTCCTACAACAGACACAAACAACGTGGGTGCACTCCAGCTGTGCTGCTGTCAGAATTCTGTAAACCTCAATGGACAAGCCTAGACACGTGGTGGGGAACCGTGTGTCACAGAGCAAGTGCTGCAGGGCGTGGTTCCTCCCGCGAACATACTTTACACAAAATCAATATTTAGACCTTTCCACCATCACTAATGGGTAAGTGCAAGTTTAGATATAAGGCTGGGACAAATAAACGAATAGGAATCAGTTAATTGGTAATTCTGGGAATCTTTAGAGTAAAGAAACAGTGTCTTAACGAAGCTGGACATTGACGCGGTGTGACGGCTTTCGCGCCTAGATGACTTATTGGGCTAAACTGGACGGTGTGACGACGGAACCGACAGTCACTCATGCCAGGTAGGCCAATAGGTAGAGGTCTAAAAAGCCACAGTTTCCTGGTCCTCGAGGTTAGGATCTGGACGAAGGTTGGCGTATTTTTCCGGGAAACGTGCTAGTTCTGTTACGCTGCTACCCGCCCACTGCCTTGTGATACAGGCTTCGGTTGAGAACCCTAATTATTGTTCTGTCCAGGTTTGAGTGTCCTGGTAGTAACTCAGCCCACGTGCAACCATGAGTACTCACAATACTGTTAGTTCCACACAGAAAACCGTAAACTAAACCGAATTGACTTTTCTGCTGCATACAACATGGTGGGTAGGCGAAAACAAGCTACTGCTGACCCCTCCACCACTGTTCTATCAAATTTAGTCCTCAGGACCCTCCCGAACCTTATTTCCGATGGTCACTGTGTATGTCCCACAATAGACAAAGTCAATCGTGGTAACACTGTCGGTTAGCCGCATCTCTTATCATTCAGACTCAGTCCTCCATCGTTTTTTGCTTAGACCTAGGATGCGAATTATTACAGGTGCTCTCAACGTTGGCACTCCCAAACAGATAGGTCAACAGACCGCTCTCATACGAACGTTAGACTCTAGGTGTTGATATTTATTACATCTCGGTGAATCCCGGGCAGCAATCAACGTATGGAACTAACAGTACCCACGCTGTCTTACTCGATGCTGGTTATACACTTCAGATGACACCTTGGCTACTGCTGCCGGTCAGGCCGGAGTGGATATAGTCCTCAACACGGCGGCCGCAGCTGCATTGGTAGGTTGGATTCCTGTTAACGGTAAACTGCCCTCCACGTGGCAAGTACTGTTAAGGCCAGTTCTGGGCGCATAACCTTCAAAAATCTTTTTATTGTCTGCTTATGTTTTAATTGACGCCGACGTCAAGGTGGTCTTTTATTCAGATCTGATCGGTCTTCAGTCGACAAATGGTTCTGTCATAGTTGCCCCGGCCGGAGATATGAACTCCCGGGTTGGCCGCCTTTGCGAGGCCGATTCTCGTTTAGCTGGCAGGTTTTGGATAGCATCATGTTGGTCAGATAATGGCAAGCGATTGTTGCAGTTGTGTGCTGAGTATATGCCATTTTTAGCCAACACTAGTTTTAAGCATCGTACCCGTCACTTTTATACTTGGCGCCCTCCTTCGAGTCGAGCTTGATCTCAGACCACAGAACTGTTAGTTATCAGTGGCGTGGTTCCATACAGGACTGTCGTTTTTTGGGCCACATATTTGGACTCAAGTCATGCGTTGTCGTATCGGTTCTACTTTTGCTAGTCAACGACCCGACCGATTACAACGGCTGACTGTTAAGAAACTGGCTACACCGTCGGTAGAACGTAAGTACCAGACCAACTTAGAAAGCCGGCATAGCAGTTGCCATCCTGAAGATCCTAATGACTACAGGATCGGAATCTCACAAGCCGTTTATGAGGCAGGTACAGTAGTATGCAACACGGGGGCTCTTGGATTAGACAAACCTTGGATTTCGGAGATTTCCCGGGAGTTGTTAGAAGCCAGGTGGAACATCCCTTCTGGCAGTTCACATTGAAAGTTTAAGAGAGATATCCGTAGGAATCTGAACCGTAGCCTAAACATTGATCGTGAAGCTTTGTTACTGGAAGAAGTTAAGGAAATGAAGATCGCTTCTGTTTTAGGGAACGTCGGCGTACTCTTCGAGTCTATCTGTACTACTGGTCCCAGACGATCGTTTGTCAGTGAAATTATCAACGAGGCAAATGACACTCATTCGTGATAAATCTGGAAGGTTAGAGCGGTGATTGGAGCGCCTTAAGAGTTAATTTAGGTGGCCTGCTGCTTCTGTTATGTTGCCGCCACAAACTTGTACTGTAACACCATCGTCGGTGGTTTTAGCACACACGCCAAAACTGGGGTCTGCAGTTGCGTTCCGGTTCTCAGAAGTAATAGAGCTGTTGGCTCAGATGACCTCATGCGGGCAGTTTTAAAGATGACGGAGAAGCGTTGGTGGAGGCTTTGACTCAATTGTTTCAACTTTTATTGACGACGAAGACCATTCGTCACTCGATAATGGTTGCCATATTCAGGAAGGGTTTCCGGTGCTGTTGTGAAAACCATCGGGGAGTTAGTCTGAACCCGGTGATTTCTAGGACTCTGGCATCCTTTGTATTTCTTCGACTCACTGCAGATCGGGAGGCAAACATTAGGGGGGGGGGCAAACAGGGTTTCGCTCGTGGTGGGAATGTATGGATCACATTTTTACTCCTCGTCAAATTATGGAGCGGCGTCGTGTACATCACCGGCTAACAGTTGTGTTTATCGACTATGAAAGTGCGTTCAATTCGGTGAATCGATGTACACTTTTAGATTCGCCTAAGCGCATAGGTCTTGTGAACACACTGTCGGTGCTTTATTCCCATACTTCATCTCAGGTTGGGGTTTACGGTGAACTGTCTGACATTTTCAGCACCAGCAGCAGTGTTGTTACGAACGATCAGATTCGACGGCACAAACGATCAATCTTGAGTCAGAAAGAGAATAGTAGGAGGCCCGTATGATAGGCTTTATTCGTCTAACAATTGACGTATGACAGTTAAAATGGAGAACGTAAGTGGATCACCAACTCAATGGTGAAACAAATAACAAAATATTATAACATTCTCCCCAACTAAGAAATGTGAGCAGACAAAAATAGTAGATTACAGGAGAATAATTGAACATGTGTACACTGATCGGTGAAACAATATTTGGTAGTGAGCGTCAATATGTGATTGGTTTATGCGTCTCTGTTTCTCAGACAGTATGGATGAACTGGCTGCTGTTGTTTGATTAACGTTTCAAGATTACATGAGTGATCGTTCTTTGGGGGAATCATATGCTTCAGTGTTGTGTATATCAGCTGAGGGAATGCTGTTGTGCTGCTCTTTGATAGGGACGCAGTCAGTGGGTACAGATGAGGTCTTTTCGATCGAAGGTGTCGACAGTCCTTGCAAAGGGGTCTCAGACATGACTTCTCCTTTGGGGACCATTTGGTGAACAGAAACTGTTCCCTCCATGCCATTAGGAAAGCGAACGTACGCATACTGTGGATTGTACTGAAGTAATTCAACTTCTCCGACACGTGGGTCATAATTAGATTGTCTGACATTGTTCTTAAACAACACCGGTCCAGGTTTAGTGAGCCACATCGGGAGGGTTGTTCCGGAGGTCGACCTTCGGTTATAGAGGAATAATCTTTCATGTGGTGTGGCATCAGTTGCGGAGTGCAAAGCATCAAGAAGAACAAATTCCCATTGATTGATGGCCAAGTTACGAGATTTCAGGGCGAACAACACAGTTTTCCAAAGCGTTTCGTTCAAACGCTCTACTTTCCCGTTACCCTGGGGGTTGTATGGTGTTGTTCTACTTGTCGCGACTCCCCTTTCTTGAAGAAACTGTTAAACATTTGACAACATGAACGACGATTCACGATCAGAATAAATGTAGACCGGAGTAGCAAACAACGAGAACAACTGACAAAAACATTTGATAACGGTCTCACTAGTCTGATCAGCACATGCAAAAGCAAAAGGAAGTCTAGAATATTCATCAATAGTTGTTAATAAATAACGATTGCGGGTTACTGATGGAAGGAGGCCCCTAAAATCAATCGACAGTCTTTCGAATGGTTGTGCGGCTTTTATGAGCTCACCTCAAGCTTTCTATAAAAAACAAGGTTTGATTTCACAGCATATTGAACATTTGTAACAACGCCTCGAATTTCTTCCATAGAAAAGGGGAGGTTTCTGGCGCGGACGAAGTGCATCAAACGAGAAACGCCGGTATGACAGAGCGATTCATGTAGTCTTTTCAAGTCGATATTTGTCAGAGCCCCGCAACAATTTCGCGAGAACGCATCTGCCGCTCGCTTATCTTTACCCGGTCGATAGACAACATCGAACTTGAATGGCTACAGTTCCAGTTTCCAACGTTCAGTTTTATCGTTCTTACCCTTCCCTCTCTGCTGATTGCCGTAGATGAAGGCGACGGAACGTTGGTCAGTAACAAGTTTAAAATGGCTGCGAAGTAGAAATTGTTTCCATTTACCTATGGATTCCACGACAGCACACGCTCCCTTTTCTACGGCGGAATGGTGCCGCTCACTGGACGACAGACTACGCGAGGAGAAGGCTACCGGTCGACCATTTTGATTCAGAGTGGCTGCGATTGCCACATCAGAGGCGTCTGTCCCAACAATCAAAGAGGTATCTTACTGAATATTAGAAATAGCAGCTTTGCATAACTCGTCTTTCAGAGCCTCGAAGGCTTCAGTGGGTAGGGGGGAGGTGGTATTGTGCCCAACTTTGTGAATTCTGGTAGGGTTGGGTGAGTTCTCTGAGACCTCGGTTGCAGCCGCGTAAGTGTTAGTCGAAGTGGAGTGGTATAATTGAGACTTTTCCCCGCCAATTCAGGCGATCTGGCCTGATCGAAAGCAGCCTGAAAATTCAACACTTTTTGTTCCAACAGTCTATCGAATCTGGCTATTCAGAAGACCACTTATGCATCGTCTCGATTCTGCTCGGCTGTAGTGGCTTTAAAGTTATAGTCTTTCGCATGCGACCTCAATCTTTGTGCGTCTGTCTACCTTTTTGTCTACAAGTCGCTAACAGATGTCAAGCGAATACTTCATTCTTGGGTTTCACATATAAGTCCCGTAGTATGGAGGCCGCATTCTCATAATTATCGCATTCGGAGATATACTCATAGACCGAGGACGAGATGTAATTGATCAGCGTAGTCAATTTGTTGGGATGAAAACTGTCAATAGATGACAAGAAATTAGTGAACGTACAGTACCAGTGATTCCATTCTTTAGAAGCGTTAACTGTGTTGCGGTAGACGTCAAACCTCTCGGGGCGTAGGATCCGTTCCATCACGTAATTGTTAGAGGAATAAATTGTTACGAATAATCAGATTCGACAGCACAAACGATCAATCCTGAGTCAGAAAGAGAAGAGTGGGAGGCCAGTATGATAGGCTTTATTCGTCTAACAATTGACATATGGCAGCTAAAATGGAAAACGTAAATGGTGATGACTCGATTCGCCTTCACTTGAAAACGATAACGAGCTTTGGTCTGTTTTAGGAGTGGTAAATCCGTTCTCTCGATTCATACTGTTCTCAACGAAACATCTTCGCCCCTTTTATCGGCCTCTGCATAAGATCGAAATGTTACAGTGGACCCAGACTTCGCGATCGAAATTGACCGAATTGTGCTTTCAAGATGGATGTCTGCTTTCGGGAACACCTGCAGTGGTTCCGAAGAGACTAGGATCATCTGTCACTGATGAACACCTTGATACCCACCAAGTCATCGCTAAAATGAAATCGTTATGCCGTTTTTAAGTGAGGTGGCCCACACTAGATGGTGACATTGTGTCAGTGGTTAAGTCGTGAATTATGCCGAGGACACCAAAATGTACCCCCCCCATTATGCCGCTGCACCCCTGGAGATGGCCAGAAACACCTTAGAAGCGAATCCATTCGAACCTTTTTTGCCCGTTCGAAGGTCAGACGACTCCATTGGTTGTGGATGCCCATTCCAAATGGATTGATGCTCATATTCTCTCAACGGCAACAACGACGAGTACAACAATCAAATTACACACAACCAACATTTGGTTTGCCAGAAACCATTGTGACCGATAATGGTGCTGTGTTTACGAACACCGAATGAGCAGATCTCATTACCTCGAATGGAATTAAGCATGTTATTACAGCACCTTACGATCCCACTTCCAACGGTCTGACCGAGCGTGCTGTGCAGATAGTTAAGGTCGTAAGAAATAGTGCCCTTTCTGCGCGTGCGTCTGGATCGCGCTCTATTTACCCATGGGAATCTCGTTAACGAAGCCACCAACAGCAGTCCCACTGAACTCGTTCGATGGTCACCATCACACTCGGCCGGACTGACTCCATGAAGGTCTTCAATCAAAATAATCTCCTTATGCGCCTACCCACTGGGATTACATGGCAAACTGCTACTGTCACAAATGCTAGCGGTCAAATTATACAAGCTCAGATGGAAGACTGGCGAATGGTGCAGTGCGTTTTGAATCTAAATACTATATATAGCTGTGGTACAGGAAGCAAAAATGTGATGAAAATAAAAGAAACTCACTCACGGTATTTCGTTAACGTACGTTGATTTAGAGTTCCACCGTACTAAATGGAAGCATTTCCGAATGATTCGATCCGTCATGTTGTTCCAAAGGTATTTGGAGTCCACAGCGAAGGTAATCCTGAAGATAGGTAAATACGGAAATACACCGAAACGGATAGTTAATTCTGTTGGTCTTCAAGTCCTCAAAAGTCAGCACACAGACGACAGGAAGGTGAGAGATTACGCACTGTCCGCTACTTTCGAGGGAAGGTGCATTTCCGATTCACTTGGTTTAAACACTTGTGCATGTAAACTTGTGGGAGGTAAAAAGTGCAAAACAATTGAAATTTTAAAATGTGAAATGCTGTACAAGCGCTACGAGTGCCATCTAGCTCATGTGTTCCTGCAGGCATGCAGCGCAGGAAACATCGAGTCTCCGATATCCCCATCCTATGAGTCACAGCCTATCCATGACTGAGTTAACACCTTCTGCTGTCTTAACCCTGCATCGGTCCCAGCGTCAGTTTCATCCGATAGATCGTTTTCAGGGTGGATAGCCTCGATTAAGGAAGGGGAGATGATATGTCCGCTAGTGATGCGTGTTTGGCTGTTCCATATGTGTTACCCGCGTGTCTGTCGATTATATTTTCACAGTAAGCCGTTTTTTAATCTTATCATTCTGTTAAGCAGTAAACGTGACCGTGGCATACGTCATGTCATACTGCCGTTGAATTACTTTTGTGACATTTTGTGGAACCCAGCTGCTAATTGGTTGCGATAATGCTGCTTATTTCGCAATTAACCCTCAGATGAAAAGTCATTCCACAGTCTCTAACCTTAGAATGTTTCTAAAGGCTTTGTGGTAGCCGATCCAGTCACTGGGTGACATTTGGATTTGGTAACGATGAGCCTACTGTTGGGAATCATCTGCGCGAATAATGCCTGTAGCCTCACATAGGCAACAACTAGACCACAAAAACAAGGTAGTTTCCTGCGACTGAAAATTGGTCCTTGCTCGTTCCTGTTTCCTTTGAGAACTATAGTCAAATAAGTTTTCTATACTCATCTGAAAGCAACTGTATCGTGACATGTTATGATGGCTTGCACCTCTCGGTGGCCGGACCGTTTGATGAACATAATGGCAGAGTCACTTATGCCAGGCAGGCCAATAAGAGTTCTGACGAATCGCGTTCTCCAAGTCCTCTAGGTTGAAGGTTGGAAGGAACTTCACATTGTTTTTCGGAATATTTGACACCAGGTCTAGTACACTGTCTTCCGCCCAGGCTTTCGAGCCAAAGACCGGTTGAAATTCCATATTGTTCTCTTGTCCAGGTATTGGTCTTCCGGCGGTATGTCGGCACACATGTATATTCGTGTATGTTCACGTACATACATGCATATTCCCAATACTGATAACTCCTTGCTGCACCGGCCGCCTCGCCATATAAATTAGGTGGTCTTATCTACTGCAGGGCGAATAGGCGAAAACATGTTACTGCTGACTACGTCCCACTGTCCTATCCAGTCTAGCTCTCAGGCTCCTCCTGACTCCGATTTCTATTAACCATTCTGCTAGCCTCACAATGCACGTAATTACTATATCGTTTATTTTGAAGAGTAATATACTCATCTTCCCTCAAAAGAAGAACAAACGGTGGCACCAAAATTAAGCAACAGAAATGTAAAGGGGGAGAATGTGGAAGGAAACTCTCGGTTAAGTGTTGGGCGCTGCATAGTTAGCAACACTGGGCAGTTGATAAGTCCTCACACAAGAGTGACAAGCGTTAATGGTCCAAACATCAAAGGAAAATTTGCTCGTTTGGTATGTACCAACCAAATTACAGGAATACGAAAGAAAAAGATTACAAAAATAAACTCGTTAAAAGTAGTGCAATAAACGGTCACTTTCAAGAAATCAAAAGCTCTTCAGGTTACAGAGGTGCTCTCACAGTCGAGGATCATGTATCGGTATGGAAGACCGACGGAATGGCGGCATTATGCGAGTCGATTCTGTATTTCGCACTCTTGTCCGTCCAGGCAAGTAGGCATGGGTAGTCGTCCACTATACTGACGTCAGCCACCACAGCAGGGCCGTCACTAACCGCGATCACGTCGGGTTTGATGAGCAAGCTCGCTGTGGGTACTCGCAGCTCCTCGAAGACTATGTAGCCCAAGTTACGCAGTTGTTTCGCTAGGTCTTCAGCCACGCGATTATTTCGAGCACCGCGCATCATGAGTGATCCAACGTGATTGCAGAATATGGGCGAGGCTTTCTGGTTCACCGCAGTTGCCGCGGCAGATAACTGAATGGCCGCATCGCTCACCTCGTGAATTTCGGACCTTAGTCCGCAGGAGACTACATCTGAGCTGGATGGCACGAATAAAAATCCTGGAGAAGATGCGTTCTGGGTTAAACAGCCAACGATTAGAGGGTGGAGAGCACCGTACTTCCTGAAGATCGCGGCCATCTAACGAGTGATGAAGTTTGGCTGTCCATGCCGCGTAGGCTTCCTCCTTGTTCGTCACCACTACACCCTGGACGCATATCGGAACGTTCACTTCCCTCAAGATAAGGCCAAACAAATCGTCTTTAACCACGTTCCACAGAACTGGACATTGACTGGAGATCACTCTCTCCAGTCGGGATTTGCGCAAAATTGGGATAGTGGTGGGCAAACTAGGGATGCCCAGACCGCCCAAACGAATTGGTGTTTGGATGTAGCTGAAAGGTGCGTCTTCAGGAAGGCAGAACCACTGCCGAATCATACAGTCCATTGCTTTGGGCGTGTTTCGGTGGATTCTACCGAATACTAACGAGTGATTCCTCTTCAGAATCAAATATTGTCTCAGGAGGTCTAGGCGTTGATGCATCTTCAAAGACGCTTTGGTGGTTTCATCCAGCGTCGTGCGAAGCTGCAAACGGTGATTGGTGAATTCTTTACCTTCTCAGATGAACAGGATACCTAGGTAGGTCGCCGTGTCAGGGGCGCTTAGTGGGTGGACAGTGTTCGGACCGAACTGAATAGACTCATTAGAGATAGCTGTCACATTGCGTTTGTGGTCACCGCGGATGATCATGAGTTTCGTCTTGTGCGCGTTGATTTGCAGCCTGGATAATGCCAGGGCATTAGCAGTGGCTGCAATCTTCTCGGAGAGACATGTAGGGTTTTCAGCCAGAAGGGTCAGATCGTCCGCGTAGTTGAAACCGCTGACCAGTGTGTCGTGGGACCGGTAGCCAAGCTCCGGTCGAGAGAGAACTAGCACCTCATCCATTGTCATGATGAACAGAGGCGGGGACAATAGATTGCCCTGGCGAATACCACGCTGGGACCAGAGAACGGGGCCTCCAAGCGTAACGGAAGCATTCCGATTGGAGTCGGCAATTTTATGTGTTGGAGATGGAGGAGCACCGAAAGCTTGGACCGATCTGATAATAGAGTCCTGTGATGTGGACTGGAACGCTTTGGACACGTCGATAAAAGCCGCACACGGACTTGATGGCGTGCATGAGTTCCGAAGCAACGCATGAAGCAGTGAGGTCGTCTCGTGCCAACCGTCACGGTGTAGGAAAGCAAACTGAAGAACAGGCAGATCAGCCAATGTTTTGTGAAAACAAGGTATCAACATTGATGCTACGGTGATAGGTCTGAGCTCGGTGGGAGATGAACAATGGTTAATTTTCGGTACAAGCGTGGTGCTAGAGCGACGCAGATGGATTGGTCAACCTTGGGTTAGCAAGAAAAGGTTGAAGTGTCTGGCCAAGGCATCAGCTTTCATGCGCTTCAAGTGCGTTGGCAAAAGCTTGTCCAAACCTGGAGCGGTGTTTTCCACGTACTTCATGGTGCGTGATACTCCTCCGGTAATCGGGTCAACCGAATACCAGTCCGGAAGCGGAATCGTGTGAAATGATCGCACATCGGGGTGCGGATGAGCCGATACTACCTCCGACCAGTATTCGTTGAAACTATCTGGGAGGCCACGGTCCATCTTTTGGGGGGTTCTTCAGTTTCTAGAAAAAAAAACTGCAAAAGCGGCATCTTTCTTTTGCTGATGGCACGGTGTTTGAATCGCTGCGTAGTTAGCTCTCATCTGCTTCCTGGTTGCGTGGTTCCTGACATTAATACGAGCATGTCGTCGGGTGATCAGTCGGCAGGTGTGCGGAAAAGCTTGTGCAGCATGAATGTTCAACAGCGACTTAACATGTACCATTGTGAAAATACCTGCCTGAAGACCGTGGAAAATAGCTAGTAATTCATCGGTGTATTGGAAAGCCTCGCTATTAAACTATAGGTTGGTAATCACCGTTTGGATCAAACAAGTAAGCCAGTCGGAGTGTTCAGTAGGTTGGGGTCCAATATCAGAGGTCACGATAGTCTGCGAGACGGTAGCTGGATTGGCAATGGGAACAGTATTCCTCTGCCAAGTCAGTGCATATAGACGCGTCCGCGTGCTCTCCAAAGTGCGACCTAGGAAATGTGACAGGAGCCGATGATGAAGTTCGCGTCAAGTGGGGCATGAGGGGGCCAGTTCATCGGCACATGTGAGTTTCTTACGGTTGCGTTCGACTGGATGTGCATGCCTTCCCTGTTGACTGAGACCAATTTTGGTGAGAAAGGTACGGTCACAGTCGGTGCGGCCAAAGAATGTGGCAGGCTGGGTGTCTACTTCGTGCTCTGGACGATTCCTGCGTCGGTGCATACGAGTATGCGTCGATAAGCCAGCGTTCGACCTGCAGATCTGGCCACTCTCTGAACAGGTGTATTCCGCTCACCTATCCTATGTACTGGCAGATGCCTGCACGGAGGTGCTGGCGGTAATTTCATTGTCTTGATCGATTGTAACCAGTACTCTGAAACCAGGTAGTGGTTGGCTTTACCTGTAGTTGCTGAACGCTTAGCCAGTTAAGGTTTACACCAAGACCGCCTAGTCGGCACCAGGAGGAGGTGGTTCAGCGCGCCGACTACTACTATTGCCCTGGTAAGTCTCACCTCTTATCACTCATCTTATGGCCCCGCCGTCCCGTGTTTAGGCCTTAATTGCGAATCGCCATGGATACTCTCAAAGTTCGCACTCTGAAGGAGCCAGATCCAAAAGCTGCTCTCACACTGACATTAAACTTGTTGACCGCCGTTTTTTGCTCTATTTCACACTCTAGAATCCGAACCAGTAATCAGGGTGTTGAAATGGCAATGTCCACATTGTGCGCTCCATACTGATTGTTCGCTTTAGGTGGCTGCACGATCGCCGCTGCTGATTCGACTCGAGTAAGTGTAGTTTTGGGCACAGCGGTTGCATTTGCATTGGCGACTTCCCATTAGAAGTGGCCACTCTCTTCCCATGGGCAGCTTTATACGGCAAGCATTCAGAACTCTTTTCGTTGTCCTTCCGTGCCTCAGCTGACTGCAGTGACGTCGGCGTCCAGAATCTAGCTGCTTTTCTTAGTTCAACACAGTTTTGATTTGTCCGCTTTGGTCGGAGCGTTGAACATCTCTTAGGTGGCGAGTTTGGTGATCGACTGTTGCAAATGTTCGCTGGACACAGGCTAATTCTAGATAACAATTTTCAACTTCATGAAAGACAGGCGTAAATCACCAATCAACAAGTGGTCAGGGTTGGTTTGCGTAACACTCAGGACGAGTGATGGCGACCTAGCTACACGACGCCAGTGCGAGTTGCCTGCTGGATACAACCTGTGTCTGTTCGTCCGACCGGTCCATTTTTTGACTGAAGATGTGGTATAGCCCAAGAATCAAAATAGGTCGTCTATCCACTTTTGACAAACAGACCGCTGCACGTGTGTGACGAAACACTTTGGCGATTATTAGACCTCCTTTAAAACCACCATGTCCACGATAAACATGCAATTAAAACGTATGAAAAAACGTCCTGACTTATGCTGATTCCTGGACGTGGTGGTCACTCTTGTGCACCGCATCGACCCGAGAGGATGTGTTGACTGGGCCTTTTGTCCTGCTAGGAGCGGCCTTAAATACTCAACTGGAGAAGAGTCAGACGACAGGCGGGTGCATTAATGGGTTTTCATGTAGTACTACCGACCACAAAGGAGTGCATAGTTACTGAGACAGGATCTTATGAGCACACAGCAGAACTATTGTCATAGTTGCGACACTGCTGTTTTCCGAGGTAGGGGAACAATTAGTTATCTTCCTCTGTGCCAAAGGCACGCCGACAAGGCTGAACAAGGCGAATGATCAGGCTGGTTTGCACGAATGAACTCCGCACCTTGAAGATTCAGTGCTGCTTCAGGACTTGGGCATTACCAAACCAACCATCAACCTTTCAGGTAATCTGCTTGAGACTGGGGACACTTCCACATAATTGGGCAGTGTCGCTTCAAGAGTGGCAAAGGCACACATTGCCCTTATAGAGAAGACGTCCAGTTGTGAAGTGAAATGTGTAAGGGATTGACTGCGTTCCGTTTTGCTCTCTAGTTCGGAAGCTTGGCCTGTTCGCGATGACATATAAACAGATCCATTGTGTTTGGTCGTCGTTGTCTTCCTTAGTCGGCCCACATCATGTTGGATGACACCAGGAGCAGTGCGGTCGTTCGCAAGACCGTATTCTGCAACGCTCGGGACGCTCAGTCGATCAGTTAACCGACTGATTATGTTGCACAACTTGCGACGGTTGGGCCACGTACTCCGTATGCCAGCTGCGTATTTACCATAGAGAACAGCATACTACCGAAACGACCAACAGTTCAGTAGAATCGCATGGTAGTCAAGCAACAACTTGGTTACGAAATATGAGAACGCTGACCGTTCTTGTGACATTAGTTCTAGATGAAGTCCCCCACCCTGAAAAAAATTTGTCTCCAGTTGTCTCGCAGATCAGACCCTTGAATCACAGGCTTAAGGTGGGGTCTCCCAAGTAAACTCCATTCCGTAACTGGAGGTTCCTCTTCTCCTTGCTGTGGCATTTTCTATCCGCTAAAACTTTAATGAACAGCTGTTACAAATAAGCATCTAATGGACTCTATATCTTGGGTTACGCGTTTCTACCCAAACAGCGCCAATGCTACATGTTGAGATCGTCCTGTGTAATTCAACCACGGACGCAAGCCGATCATATCGCTATCACTGACGGCCCACCATTACAGACGATCGTTCATTCTGGAGTAACCATTTTCATTGAGCAGGTGCTGTTGTTCGCGGCCACCTCGGCTTATCTTTTGATCATAGATCATCTGCTCGAACTTCCCCGGTCACACCCTTGTGAGAATCCGACTGGGCACGGGGCAGGAATCTCCGAATATGCGGATCATTCTTGCAAAGGTATATTCCCAACGGGGACAACAAACAAGAAAATTTGTTTTTCTGGTCATTCACAGCAACATGTAAACAACCGCCGATCTATCCTCGTGTTCTTGAGTGCGTATACAACATGCCAGCGGACCTCAAATGCAGTAGTTTATGAAACAAAGAGAGAACCAAGTACGAGGAGGGCAAACAGGTTTCCAGGCTGATCACGAATCTAGAGATCATATCTTCATGTTGCGACACTACCATCGACACTTCCTTACGCAGAAAACGGTCGTGGTATTTTCGGGTCTGAAGCCCCTTTCTGATGCCACTATCCGAGGTGCTCTCTGAGGCCATCTCTATCGCAGAGGTCTCCCAATGAACCATGTCAATCTACAGAGGTCGTTGTATGCCCGCTGTGAGTACAGTTTTCGCTTTCATGGGTGACCATCTCTAGCGTTCCCTATGTTAGGTGTCGTTCGACAGGGGTGTCCAATCTCTCTCTTCCTTTCCAACTATGTGATGGACCATTGTCTGGAAGGAGAACTCGGGGATTCATGGGTTTTTACAGCTCAGCCTCTCTCAGGTAGTAAGTGGACTAATGTTGAGTATGCAGGCGACATGGCTTTACTTATTTCTGTTGCAAGGGACTTGCAGACCATGTTGAATCGGTTAAATAATGTGGCTGGTCTGTATGGTGTGCGCTGTGCACTATCAACATGTAAAGTCTCGTTACAGGGCTGGGTTGGCACTGGCAATGTCTTTGTTATTGCAAACAGGCCCTTCGATACTGTCCATCACTTTACCTACCTGGGTTGCGTCATCTCATCAGCTCGTGGTAATTCTGACAAGGCGTCCACAAAGATCGCGAAGGCACGTAGTGCATTCGTCAATCCCCGTCACTGGTGGCGTCATAAAGACGCCCATTCATAGATAAGAGACATGGTTCACAATGTGTTTGTGTGTAAGAAATCCGCACCAAATTTAGTACGAATGAAGTTGAGTAGTTTGGGCGTCGTGTTTAACATGTTATTGATAAACAGATTGGGAATAACACAACGTTACGAGCAAGTTGTAATACTCTACGTTTCAACCATCTCGGGTGGCCTTCCTCAGGAGTGTTGTAATCGAAATCACATTTGTTTGTTTTGCTGTACGGACCAGAGACCTGGCCCATTGGTGCGGAGGATACATGTGGACTCTCGGAACTCGATGACCATGGTCTCCGTCATTTAGCTTGTATCATATGTGCGCGTTGAGTGAGCAACGCGACAGTCCGTCAGCGCGTACTTGGTAAACGTGTAGGCTCACGACCATTATAACCGTGGTAGGGAAAATGCACAGTCCTCATTGGTTGACTCGCACTCTGTATGTGGACGGAGCGTCTACCGCACTGTTCACCGTGACTGCTGACGGTTGAAGGAAGCCTCAAGGCGGTCGGGTAATTATGCCCACATGGTTTATGGAAGCCCCGGTGATTCTGCTGAGCAATATTGGCATGTGCACATTGCGATGGAGTATTATATTTTTAGCCTGATTTGCTGTACGTTGGAATGAATTTTTGTGACGCGACTTTTTTGCTTGTCTCGTTCTGATTCTTTAAATACCTGGTTCCTATTGTTTACTGCATTTTGTTCGTATTTGTAGCTGCTACAGCGCGTGAGCATGTATCCAATCGCTGCAGAGGAATTGGCCCGTAAAGATGCTCTTTGTCATTTGTTCAACGCGTCATCGGATTGGTGTCCGTCTCATAACGTTATTTGGCGGATTACGACAGCCTCTATTCTGTCCACGATTGCTCAGAATGGGCTCACATCGTCTGTCGTCAAGTACTTACATGGTGAGTTTGTTTCATTTGGACCTACAGAATTGTTTGAGCAGTAATCGTGTTTCTTCTCCCTGTTTTCTTATTTCGTTATCCTCGCCTCTGGTTTTGGTTATCAGCACCATATATTAAAGATCCAATTAGACAATCAAACATTGTGTCTGTATGACCCTCTCGAATAAAATAGGCTGAAGACAGCAATTAAAGTATTAATTCATTTCTCACAATTACCCATTGCAAACATGTAATTAAGGTGAATACAGAAAATTGTTCTCAACTGACTATTTTAATAACTATAAATCTCTGAGTGTCTAACGCAGTTGCCTCCATCAAACTTGATTTTGGAGGTGACGTTCTGATGAACACATTCAGCGAGAATGGTTGATCTACATTAAAGTGCTCGTACAACACAGTTAAATATGCGTTGCCTTTACAAACCACTGGATTGCTACTGTTCCCGGTTTATAAGCGAATTTCCATGTTTTCCGTCGCTCATAGTATGCTTTTCTTGCTGTTGAGGTGGAAGATCAGTAGAATGTAAGGAACGTTTTGGAGCAAGTTGGAGGATCGTGTGTCAAAATAGTTGAGAAATGCGTTAGTCCATCTGCTGGTGGATGACACCGAGTACCTTCTGAACGCCGCGTCGTCCATGATAAGGCAATCAAGGTTATAAGTCAAAATTTAATTACGTAATTACGATGTACGGTGCTACGTAATGTTAATAAGTAGCAGATTCTGAGGTGTTTCGGATTTTCGTTGACCGGCCGTCAGTAACTGGCTCTATACGCTCAAACCAGTTGATTGCCGATCTTCACTTGCCATGGGGTTTCCAGTATCACTTCTGTCTTCCGTATCAGGAAGAAGGAGGTTAGAAAAGGTACCCTCAAACAGAGCACTCCGATCGCCCAACGGTTGACCGTGACCGCCGGCGTATTATCCAATGCGGTCGAAAAACATCAACTATCTCTCATAAGTCCGATGTAGCTCTGAGTGCATCCGCTGCGCGCAGCAGTGTTCAGAATCAGACATTATTGTCATACTCACTGCGCCCTCGGGCTAGGCAAGACCCTCACTGCCAAGTGAGTCAGACTCTTGAGTCATTGGCTCCGGGTAGGGTCCGCCAAGGAAACCCTATATCCTGTTGTCTCGCAGGTCAGACTTTTGAGTCAGAGGCTCGGTGTGGGGTCCCTCAAGTCAACCCCTTCCCCGGCTTAAACGACCGGGAAGTATCAGAAGTTATCGTTCTCTCGACAGTGACATTACTAACCGACCACGACTTTCTCCTACCGTTTTACCCCCTATTTCTTCTGCCTTCCATGTGCCT
>QNGE01000737.1:71161-92431 GCA_008508345.1 Paragonimus westermani
CAACAGGTAGAGGTCTGACAAACCACAGTCTCCTGGTCCTCCAGGTTGGGGGTTGGAAGATGGTTGGCATCTCTTCCTGAAAAACGTACCATTTCTGGTACACCGCCAACCACGCGCTGCCTTGCGGTACAGGCTATTGAGCCAAAGGCTTTGGTTGAGAACCCTAATCTTTCTCCTGTCTAGGTCTGGGCGTCCTGGCAGTATCTCAGCCCACACACAACCATGAATACTCACAACGCAAACAAACTAACATATAAAACACTTACTGTTTCATTGCTAATATGCAGCGGTTTCCGGTAGTGTTCTTGGTTCTTGCTATTGCCTAATGCACTTCTCTCTCTTTCTCACCAGAATCGAAATGCATTTCTGAATGCCTGAAGAATGTTTCCCAAGGCCGTCTGGCTCCAATGGAAATTTTTCACAGTTTTGTGGCAGTTCTACACGTGTTAAGGGAATCTGCATCCGTATCTCATGTACTCCTGGACGATTTCAGGATCCATAATGGTTACATGACCACCACAGAACTTATACTGAAGTGAGTTCTGATTTATCCGGGATGCTTGTGCTGTACCCTCACAGTTTTGTTAACTTTTATGAAGCAATTTTTTTTCTTGAGCAGTTTCGTTTCATTTCACAACGACCTCAAGCCTGGTCAGGAAGTTTTGACGAAGGCAACGGTGATCGAACACAGTGAGTCCGTTTTTATCTTCGTCGTGAACAGGCCATATCTGAACCGTAGAGAGAAACAGAACGCAGTTTATCCCCCACGTATTTTATTCTCATGACAACCGGACGTCTTCTGGACGTTCACTAATGCTTCTTGGTAAGCTTTCTCTATACTCCTCTTTTGAATGCCAGTTATCTTGCGTTTACGATCGTGGCTTGTGGGTAATTCACAAAACAAATTTGGCATGCACAACAACATGATCCGAGTTTGGGTGGTTGGACGAAAATGCACAGCAGTCCTTGAGATAGTTGCGCAACCTGTAGCTGACCTGTCCATGGCTTAGAAACGTATAGAGACCGAGAGATGCGCACAACTGCAACAGTCTCCCACTGTTGTGCCGGGACACGGATCGCACTATCCGATCGCTTCCTACCTGGAGAGAGACGACGAAGTTGCGGAATAATGTCGGCTGATATGATATTGCAGGTGTTCAGTCTCCTCTAGAAGATCGATGAGGGTGTCGTAGAACTGAGCATACGATGACGTAATGAATGCACAACGCTTTTCCGATTTAAGTTGATAGACTTCTTTCGATATTCTTGACTCTGGTAGCCCATTAGGGAATATTCACTTAAATCCAATGCGACAAACATTACTCTACTCTGGAACCCAGTGTGATTCCAAGTCAATCGCCAGGTTCAGCCTCCGCATCACCGGGGACCAGCGAAAAACCAGACACAAGCTCAATGAAGAAGGCGTCGGTGTTTGATTCTCATCAGTATTGCGCGCGTTAGACGTGTTCGAAGCCGCATCAGGCTTTTTGGGATGATTCGATTGTTTTTCGACCATAATAAACAATACGCCGAAGGTCACGATGAACCATTGAGTGATCGAAATATCCTTTTGCTTGATGACGCAATTCATCATCCTCTTTTTCTGACAATGGTCTACGAAGTTGCAGAGTATTAAGCCAGTTTGGATATATAACGAAGACATTGAAGAGAAGGAAAATGAGCAATCAAGGATAATGGGGTTGCAAGAAACCGAAGAGTCAAGTAGTTTGCATATGCAGTTTCGTTAGTGACTGCAAACAATGCTGTATCAGAGAATGTTTCCAGCAAGCGATGAGGATAGTCACGAACTCCGCAATCAAGTGGGTGCCACATGCCAATATTGCTCAGCAGAATCACCGGGGCTTCCATAAACCATGTGGGCATAATTACCCGACCGCCTTGAGGCTTCCTTCAACCGTCAGCAGTCACGGTGAACAGTGCGGTAGACGCTCCGTCCACATACAGAGTGCGAGTCAACCAATGAGGACTGTGCATTTTCCCTACCACGGTTATAATGGTCGTGAGCCTACACGTTTACCAAGTACGCGCTGACGGACTGTCGCGTTGCTCACTCAACGCGCACATATGATACAAGCTAAATGACGGAGACCATGGTCATCGAGTTCCGAGAGTCCACATGTATCCTCCGCACCAATGGGCCAGGTCTCTGGTCCGTACAGCAAAACAAACAAATGTGATTTCGATTACAACACTCCTGAGGAAGGCCACCCGAGATGGTTGAAACGTAGAGTATTACAACTTGCTCGTAACGTTGTGTTATTCCCAATCTGTTTATCAATAACATGTTAAACACGACGCCCAAACTACTCAACTTCATTCGTACTAAATTTGGTGCGGATTTCTTACACACAAACACATTGTGAACCATGTCTCTTATCTATGAATGGGCGTCTTTATGACGCCACCAGTGACGGGGATTGACGAATGCACTACGTGCCTTCGCGATCTTTGTGGACGCCTTGTCAGAATTACCACGAGCTGATGAGATGACGCAACCCAGGTAGGTAAAGTGATGGACAGTATCGAAGGGCCTGTTTGCAATAACAAAGACATTGCCAGTGCCAACCCAGCCCTGTAACGAGACTTTACATGTTGATAGTGCACAGCGCACACCATACAGACCAGCCACATTATTTAACCGATTCAACATGGTCTGCAAGTCCCTTGCAACAGAAATAAGTAAAGCCATGTCGCCTGCATACTCAACATTAGTCCACTTACTACCTGAGAGAGGCTGAGCTGTAAAAACCCATGAATCCCCGAGTTCTCCTTCCAGACAATGGTCCATCACATAGTTGGAAAGGAAGAGAGAGATTGGACACCCCTGTCGAACGACACCTAACATAGGGAACGCTAGAGATGGTCACCCATGAAAGCGAAAACTGTACTCACAGCGGGCATACAACGACCTCTGTAGATTGACATGGTTCATTGGGAGACCTCTGCGATAGAGATGGCCTCAGAGAGCACCTCGGATAGTGGCATCAGAAAGGGGCTTCAGACCCGAAAATACCACGACCGTTTTCTGCGTAAGGAAGTGTCGATGGTAGTGTCGCAACATGAAGATATGATCTCTAGATTCGTGATCAGCCTGGAAACCTGTTTGCCCTCCTCGTACTTGGTTCTCTCTTTCTCTGTTCTCGCGTCCTCATCCTGATGACAGTCGTGTTCGTTTCTGATGCTCCACAGAAAAGGTTAACCTTTGATTGAGTGACCTATGCATTGGTTGCGTGTTGGTTTTCATTTTGTAGGATTTTTTAAGCACCAGTTTCAGTACTTTCAATAATTTTAATAATTTTGGTGGAAGATGATCCGTTCGTGATGATTCACTGCATTTAAATGCTTTAAGCTATGAAACGGCTTTGATTTCCGGCATAGGATTCTCTGGCATGCTGCAAGTTACTAAACTATTGTGATAACACAGCGAAATGAACTGGTTTAGGCCATTTGAACTATTTGAAGTGTCCAGCCCACCTTCAAGTCGCTGACAAAGGCTTTAAACCAATTGGACATGTTTTTCACACAATCCACCGACATTTTGATGACTGCAGTGCAACCACGAATCAGGGTATACTGCACTCGACAGTTACCTGATGAAAATACTTTCTCCATCTGTTGGCTTGCTCGGTGATGTAGACAATCCCCTCGTTATGCAAACTGTTTGTAAGTTTACTTTTCACTTCACAGCTATCTCTGTCATATTTGGTGTCACGGGGAGTGGGTCGCCGTTTGTTGGTAAGTTCTGCTGAATCGGCGGGAATCCATTTCTGTCGTGTACGCGATGCTCACTTGGCGCAAACTTTCTCACAGGCGGTCCGCCGCGTAGCTGTTGAGATTTTTTCCACTGTTCGTTTGGGTCATTCCCCTGCTGTAACCTTGACAGTTTAGTCCTTAGGGTTGTTTCGTAAGTGTCCCGTGTATTCTCGTCGCCCAGCTTCCAACTGAGTACTTCGTGTTTGTGTGCAGATGATCTTTGAGAGGATGACGAAGCGAAACGGGCACGAATAACGTCCTGATCTTAGTCAAGGTGGTTAGACCAAAATGAGCGATATTCCTTGACCGCGTGGCGTCACTGTTAGCTGACGGCTATATGATCACAAAGCGTCCATGGTTGCATTGTCGCGATTTGTGTTGGAATGTGCTGTCCGACTCATGGAGTCCGTAATATTCGTTTACTTTTAAAGGTCGATCGCCGCTGTCACTGTATGACGTACGGACGCCAAACACACCACCCAGACACCACTACACTGAAGTAAAACGGAGGAATGAGAGGGGTTCTCCAACGGTGTAATTGATTAAAGCCGTTGTAAGAAAAAAACCACATGACAGTTGCCTCTACGCGGTTCTCTGGTAATAAGCCCAGTCAACCCCTCTTGAAGGAAACATTTGAAGTCACCGTCCTTTTTGAGTTGACTTGTTTGACAGGTTCTTGTTGAATTAATTTACTAAGTGAATGAACCACAATGGGTCACTGTGAGTGTATCTGGCACGCTGTTTAATTCGGATTCAACTGTGCTGTCGGCGTAGTGTTGCACCTGGTTCACATCTGGAACCGATTGTCATGGGGTTGTTCACATGCAAGAACTAACCAATCCACTTGTTTTTATGTACCTCCATAGTGTACTGAGAACTTGTTCAATAACAAAATTTTTACTGTGCAACTCGCGTGTTCCACGCCACTCACACACTCGCGTTTGTAAACTGAAATTCCAACCCACAACTCGATAAGGTTTCCAATTGAAAGCCGTGTGCAATTCGGCCGGGTTTTGTTAACTTTTTCTGACGTGGATTTTTGCTTGCCATTTCTCAGGTGTTGGTCTGATTTCGTTAAATGATGACTCGCTCGGTCGCTCGCGTTGTCCGCCGTGGGCTTTGATCGAGCTCTTCTAGTGAACGTTGAAATAACCACGTCTCCGAATTGAAGGGAATGGGGTCGTTAGACTGGTGACCTCAAGGGACCTTCCAAAGATGCCCCGTTTACTTGTTTTGCAGGCTTTGTTTTTAAATGTAAATCCGTGTGAGCCTCTTCGTCTGTTTGATTGGCTTATTTTTTTCACTTTCAGATTAGAACAACAGTCCAGTCCGATCGACGTGGTGTATCAGGCTATACAGACGATCGTATCGCTCATAGAACGATTGGTTGTATGTGGAACTGTGGAATTGCGCCCGAAACCAGGCGCCGGTGAACAGATACATGCACTGCCAGGTTTTCGCGTTCCAATGCCAAAAACTGGAGGTGTGTTCTTTTCTGGGAGCAGGATGTACTTTAGGAACTTTTATGTTTCCCATGGTTTGATCTGTTTTTCCATATCAATCAATTATGCACATGCCTGTTGTTGTGCAGGTCGGTTGTGTGATCTTAATAAAACTTTCAATACTGTCACTTTTTTCAAGTGCATATTTGTTACACGTTTCAGGTGCGTTCTGTTCCTTCTCCGCTTTTTCTTTTCGGTGATTTCACATCATGTGTGGCTGGTTGCATCGTTTCCAACTGTCAGTTTGCTTCCCCGACCTGTGGCCAATTTACTGTATGTGACCTGCATGCTGTGCACGATTCACTCGAATAATCCGAAGCGACCATTTTGATGAATAGGTTTAACTGATCAAATCGACGAAATCAACCTCTCTGAGTATATTGTCTGCCATTAGCCTGCATGGTTTTTTTGTTTATTTCATTTTCCAATATCCTGTCGATTGAATTGGATTGAATTCAGCTGAACACTGCGTTTGTGATAGCTTCAGCTAACGGGAAATCTTAGGAGCTTTTTGCATATCGTACACTCTCAATCGAATTTTAGGGGTGGACTCTCGTTTTCCCGAAAAATAAACAGTTTGCTGTGTGTTGCGTGACCACTTCGTGGTCCATACACTATCCAGATAGAATACCTTCGCACGTAGTGTCAAAAACAGGCCCAGTTGAACGTATTTGGCACTTTTAGGTTCGTTGATCACCAACTTCCAGTTCACTATAGATCTTTTAGGGCGCTGATCAATATCCTTGAGGATAGGTGTTTATTACTCTGGGCTTTTACCGTACTGTATTCGTAAATATCGTTTATCCGTTATTCGCTTATTTTGATTTGAGGCAAGATCCATGGTTTTTTTTACACATATGAAGTTTGGACACTCACTCACTTGGAAGCCTTCATATTTGTTATTCTGCTTGTGCGTTTCTTCCTTCCATATTCAGCGAAGAAAAGCGTGCGTAATTTATACGCGTTCGATGTATTGCAGTCAATTTTTCTATCTGCATCAACGAAGGATTTATGTTTGACACTGTTGGATACTATCAAAACCATCTATCTGCAAGATTTGTCCAATTATTTCATTTTGGAGCCGCAAAATACCTTGGTTCTTTTTACCAAAAAGATTTATCAAAAACCAGTCGAAGTGCAGGTTAGAAATCGGTATTTTACTCATCATATTCCCGATTGTTCTATCGTGTTGAAAACGCGTACTTTTCGCTGAACTGGTTTTCCTTCTCAACCTTGTTTTTCCCAGTGCTTTCAGCTAAGTCCGATAGCGTTCAATATCAAGGGCCACTTTCACTTGTTATGTATGCATTTTATATGGTCTCTGAGTCAATAAGACAGTCAGTAGGGCTAGACTCGTATGAAACACTGACGATTTAAAGGATTTGATCTGTGGTGACTGCGTGTTTCTGGACGCCAACTCTGTTTTCTCCCATCATTCTTTTATTTCCAGTTCAAAATCAACACGTAGTTGTTGAATTTGTGTCGGAAGTACGCAGCATATAACGTGTGCACAAGTGCCACCAAAACAAGAGGGCTAAGAACAGTCATCGTGATTGCAACAGTGTAGCCACGTGATTCTTGGAGCGCGAATGTCCGATGATGACCTAGACACATACCATTCTTCCTGGAGCCCTGTCGCAGCGCAATCTCAGACCTAATTGCCCACCGAACGACCAGTCTCCCTAAGCCAATCGGGTGAGCTAACGTCACAACACACTGCTGAAACCACAGCCAGATTAGCCGGCTGTGTGTCGAGTGGAGATGTGCGAGCATTTCCAGTGAGGTCGCTTGATGCCATCGACACATTGTTTTGGCCACCGCGGTCCACGGTCGATAAAACTAGGCTGCTCACATGTCTCTGTAAGCGTTTCAGCGCTTGAAAGGCAATGCTGGACGGGGAACCAGCATGCGTTGGTGAATGCAAATGAACAGAGTAGAAATACGATATGTTCCCTGACGGGTTGTGCCATCACAATATTTTTCTCATCAAACGGTGTTACACAAAAAGTTGCATTCATGAACGAGGCAGATTTACATATCACTAAGACTGATCAGAACCCAACAATTTTCCATGAAATCTGAGGCACGTTCTACTGTGTTTTCAAGTTTATCACTCCATTTGTGGACTCCGATGTGACGTATTATAGCCATGCTGTGAGGACAATCAATAAGTGTCGTTTGGCACCCGCCCCATTTCGTGGCGTCGCCACTGAGGCATATTATTCCGCTTCTTGTCGTCGTGTCCTACCTGACCACTTTATCTGTGCTGCAGGTAGCTTGTTGCGTTATCGTGGTTGACGTAGATAGCTCGTTTAAAAATGTTGTCCAGGTTGGGATGCTTTGTTCTCTGAAAACCTTCTTTGTCCTGTACAACGATGTATCCGTTTACTGTGGGTCGACACGAAACGTTTGCATCATACGAACGACGGTAACGTTGATACGTGTGTCTATTGATCGAACTGAGCGGGGCGAGGCAGGGTAAGGGGCGTAACGCAATCCTTACAAGCACCGTACGCGTTTACAAACAGATTACCATAACACTGTAGGTGTTGTTGCTTCTGATGGGGGGGGGGTTAGAATCGGTACTTTCATTTCATCGAAGGCATGTGCGACTTTTGGGGACTGTGGTGACCAGTCCGATCTGTGCGTGTTTGTGTTTGACTGTTCATGTTGAATTATGTCAGATCACACTTTTGTCAGTCCAATTTGCCGGACAGCGGTCACGCACAATCGGGCCTGAACCAGTTTATCGTGCTGGAATCAGATCGCATTCCTGGAACCCACTGACTTATGCTTATCGATGTCATTTATGGCATCTTCGAGGCCATTTACACGTTCCGTGTAATAAATATTCGGTCTTCATCTTAAACATCCGATTTGGTTAGCGCATACCTAGGAATACTGACTCAGACAGTAGTCCGCAGTATGCTTGATCAGGTTCCGTTCGTAGATTCATAGGTTGTTACAGGGGATAGAAAGATGTTCGCTTTTGTGTTTCTCTCCCCCTGTGTTGTTCCGTGAAAAATTGTGTTGTAAGGTTTATAGGTGTAAAGAAAAAGTGAATGGAGTTAATCAAAAGGTAAATTCATTGAAGCTGTTGAAAACCTTTCTAACAGCGAACATTGAAACAGACCGAAACAAAATTCGGGCAGTTGACGACCTATGAGACTAAGCTAGTGTAGCGGTTAGGAAACTTGTAACTTCGGTTGTTTCTCTCGTATGTACCGGTTGAGTAATATTTTAAAACACACAACTGACTCAGTCGTGACCACTGATTGGCTAGTATTCATTTGGTATACGAATCTGGTAATTACGGCTAGAAATTTGCTATTCTATTGACAGTTCAACACTGTTGTTATTCAGAGAAGAAGAACAGAGCACAAACCCGTAAACCATAAATTCACGAGATGGTGTAAATGTTATCTGTAATTCTACCTGCGCAAAGGCGTTCTCCTTCAGCCTGACGACAACACACGTCGCAAAGTAGTCTAGCAGATTGCACTGCATTCCGAGATTACGACCACTTCGAGTTTTTCTTCTACTTGTAGACGTCCTGTGTAGATCCTGTGCTTGAGGTAGCCCAACGTCGCAGAACTTCACTAGCAGAACAGTCATCTGCTAATTTGTGCGGTCGACCACATCCTTACAGATCATGAGCACTGTTCATTGTAAAAAACTTTTCCTCAGCTATCGAACTGGTTTACAGGTAACCGATCGCGTACCCCATGCCTTGGGTACAGTTCCATACCATCATGTTCACAGTCTATCATGGCGCACTCTAGGATCTTATCTTGAATAGGATAGAACAGGCTGGATAACCTTGTTGCATCCCACCCGAGATGCTGAAGGTCGGCGATACGATCCCACACGGTCTAAGACAACACGAGTTTTGATGGCAAATTACTTTCTGTATTTCAACGCACCTGTCGGCACACCTTTCCTCGACAGACAGTCCCAGAGAATGACTGATAACTGAATCAAAGGTTCCTCTGATACAACCCCTGAATGGCAGAGTTCAAATATCTGGCGTAGCCACAGCCAACGCGAAACACAGCTTGCTCCTCACGGACATGTTGTACGAGCCTGTTGCTTAGTTTGCGACGTAGGCTGGCTGCAAGCAACTTCGACGCAGTAGGTGTCAGGTGATTGGCACACGAAGTGTATGAGCTCTTTGAAAATGAAGATGATGCAAACCACGTCCCGGCGATCTGAAACACTTTAATTTACCTGGGGTTTCGAGAGAGCATTTGTCAGCCCTTCGATTGAACTGGCGAGAGCAACATCCACTAAGAGAACGAAAGGAAGTTCATCTGGACCGATGCCTTGTGACGTTTCAAGAATTTGATCTCAATTGAAATATCCATTTCCGAGAGCGGAATATTGTCAACAGACCAACGAGTGCAGCCAGAACCCAAAGGCTTAGACAACGGCGCGCGTGACCAACTGAACTGCTGTGGAGAGTTCTCAGTTCAGCGCCCCAAACATCGTTGCACGTTGTGAATAGGCTGACCATTGGCCCCGCAGATTACCTCTTTCATGCCCACCTTCCTGCAACTCGTTATACCTGGAGAAAATGGGAAAGCTTCCGGTAGTTCCCGATAGTAGCGGCTTGTTCTCACTTGACAGTGTGTTGTGTCCACCGGGTCCCGCGATCCTGTCGTAGTTGCTCCCGGAGTTTCAAACGAGTAACCCTTGCTATCTGAATTGTACTCTGCCATTTGGGGTATGCTGGCCGTTGTATAACACGCGCCTTCATCTGTGTGTTGTATGGCACCGCTCGTACGCGTGGTAACTGAGAGACCGGTCTCAACGCTAGGAGAAACAGACACCAGGAGCGACTACTGAGAACATCTATATGTACTACGTAAGACGTTTCACCAGGGCCAATGACGATGCACTACCCAACGGATGCAGATACACATCAGGCATGCAGATTACCGTTCTTGTTCGTTTTATGTTTTCAACTTGGCGTTGAAGCCTGTTTTTTAGTTCTCGCATATATCACTCTTACTATACTACTTACAAACAAAGACGTATGTTATGCAACGCGGCAAGCGTCAAGATGTTCGGGTGATGGGATAGGGTCCTAGCGTTTGGTAGCTGAGCGAGCAGTGGTACCACGTGAGGCAGTCTTACACCCATGCATTGCATACCGCTTATATGCCGAATGTCCCTCAGTATCACCTGGTAGGTGGGGTCCTGAACCGGAGGCAGGCGTTCTCTCGAGCGTGTAGACTGCTTGTGTCCCTGCTAGGTTAGATAGGTTAATTTGTGTTCGACGGAGAAATGACCTCCTACCAAGGCTCAGGATGTACTCGGCATACACCAGTGTCTGCGCGGAATCCACGTAATTACTCCGGGTTGGCTTGCAGCCTTGAAAACAGTCATATCACCAACAATTGACAGTTATGTGGTCAATATGTGTTCACGTTTGACTGGACATCAAAGGTCGTCAGGTGATGCGCTGCCGTCTGAAATGTCGAAATCTATTATTTACCTACACAGAACCGCAAGGGGCTTTTGTCGTTGTCCGTTCGATGAGTATCGTGAGTTGTCTAAAGTTGCCCAAGTTGCGCCCCTCAACACCTAGCTTGTCTACCTGAGCGTTCAAGTATTCAGCTAGTGCTACGGTGTTCGTGCGCTGCGCGGCACGGGGAAGGTTAGTGAGCTGTTGGTAAGTCATCTTTGACTGCCTTGACCACAGCACCACTCGTTACTTTAACTGTACCATCGAGTCTGACAGCTCAGAGACGGCTATTGACGGGTATTCAGTCAAGCAGCGTCTTCGAGCAGTTTCAACACCGGTTTGATCAGTGGTTTGTGCCCCATGATATCCAGACAAACACACATTGCACGCATATAGTTGGGCAACCTACAGAGAATGAAGTTGTAGCAGTGAGCTAGAATCCTGAAGCCGTGTTTCAACAAACAATAGATTCCGGTGGCGAGGGTCTCCGAAATCTATGTGAGGGTTGCCTGTTGACCCATCAGTATGTGTTCAACCATTGGAAGTGGAATACTTAAATGGTATCCGGGGAGCAGTTGTTGGTTTTCGTCCTTCAGGCGTACGTTCTGACTTACTTCCGCCACGAACGGCTAATGGTGCTAGTCTGTGGCGTGTGTGTAAAAACGAGATTAGGAGTCACCAAGTTGACAAAGGAGGGAAAAATGAGATTGATTGCTGCGGTACTGTAAAATGTGTCACGGGAGCAAGTCCGGTTGTTGACGTCTTCTACGACGAGTTGTGATAGAAGCATAATATAACACTGATCATTAATGTACGTCTATAAGTTCAGCGTTGTAAATGAAGACCACTTATCAGTTGCCCAGGCCGAAGGGAGTGATTGGTTTAAGGGTCCATATGCGCAGTCCTTGGTTCAGAATAAAACCAATGACGCGGCGGAGCGAGGTGCGGTGCTCACAGTCCATTGGGGACCGGTAATCGGCATTGTTTCGATACACACTTCTCTCGGATAGAGTCCGTCCATCCATGCAGGAGTTTGCGACAGAAGCAGCGCATCACTTCGTGGACCCACAAACGAAGGCGAATGTGATGTAATAGATCTGTCTATTCGGGAATCCTAGAACAAGTGAGTTGTTACGATGCGTGCCTCCTATTATTGGGGGCTAGTAACCAAGTTGGCTCATGCGCTTTTCGAATGAGGTCCATCCATTCGAAGTATCTGGCATAAGTTGCGTACCCGTTGGAACCAGTGATCATGTTGATTCGTACGTTTTCCTGGGGAATTGTCCATAGGTGGTGGAAAAAGATGTCTGTCTGTCATACGAACAGCATACCGGACGGACGGAACGTTACCAAGGAGCCGATGTGTTCACATCGGAACATCTGACATGGCAATATATGCCATGCTGTAGTACTGTCAAAGAGCCTATGTGAACTTACATTGGAGACCCGGCTGCCTACCGTGGATCCACCATGTTCTGGTACTGTCATCGCTGGTTGTCGGTGACTTTGTCGGAGGAGGGGCTTGGCTTATTTCTCAGTCGGCTATTACATAGAAGGCGGTTCTCAGTCCGCAGCCTGGGAGCGTGATGTTGCTGCATACTGAGGACTCCTTTGATTTAAGGCGATTCAGTAAGCTATACGATTTGTGTATGGATATTTATGAACATTTCCTACCTGTTTGCAGTCACCCTGATTTTCAAATTAACCTCAGTAGAAATGACGCCTTTATTTGAATGGTTGTGAAATTTTGACAACCTTAAACCTTACAGATACCTGTAGATTTAGTGAAAATATGACGTTTAATTCACTCGTTATCGAAGTAGTTATTTTCAGTAGTTAGGTCCCTTCCCGTTCCATTTTTTCCTTCTCTTCTTTTACAGGGTTTGCTGTTTCTTCATGGCTGTGTGGCAGTTAAGCATTAGTGTGAACCACTGGTATTGCTGTCTATGATGATGATGATGATGTTTTTTATTCTAGGAGTCGTTCTTCAGTATGCTCGAAGTTCTCGTTCGCCACTTGAATTATGTGCCCATGAAAGAGATTAGTAGTATCGTCGTCCTGTTGAAAACTTGCAAGTAAGTCACTGTGTAGTTCGTACAGTTGTGTTTTTTTTATATAAAAAAACATTTCGCCACATACATTCGAAGTGTCAAAACCGATATCGGTCCGTTTGCTTTTTGGTCCCATTTGTCAACGTTTGCTGCTTACTTATCTGACCAACCGTCAGCGGGGTTGGTACGCCCTTAAATTAGACGATGCATATAGGTTTGTGCATCTTACTTCTTACCTGTCCACAGTTGTTGAACATTAGTCAGGCCGTCGACAGGTTTCCGGCGGTCACGTACGCCAGTTTGTCAGCTTCTCAACAAACTACATTGCCCATCAAGACTGGTCTGTTTTCAAGTTGAACATCACCCACATTTGGTCGCAGCTTTCGCATTCAGATAGACTTTCCAACCAGCCTCTTTTGAAAAGAAGCACTAGACTCGAGTTTCGCTCTCATTAGAGCTCGTCATAGTGCATATTCTTTCCACGGCCGGGATTTGAACTCCGGCCATTCCAATCATGAGGCAACCGTGTTGACTTTGCAGGTTTAATGAGATCAGTGATCTCGACCTGTGTTGGAAGTCCTAATCGCGGGGTTATCGATTGGAGTTAGCAGGACACTTACTGTGTCTCCTCTCGAGACGATCGGGCAACCTGATCATTGCTCACAAGCGAGAGTGGTTGAGTGTTCGTGTTTGATAATTCGGTCGTGCCTAATGTGAGGTCAGTGACGCAGTGGTCAACACGGTTGCCTCATGATTGGAATGGCCGGAGTTCAAATCCCGGCCGTGGAAAGAATATGCACTACTGGCGAGCTCTAATGAGAGCGAAACTCGAGTCTAGTGCTTCTTTTCGAAAGTGGCTGGCTGGAAAGTCTATCTGAATGCGAAGGCCGCGATCAACTGTTCAACTTGAAAAACTGAATCCCTGACTACTCACTAGTAAACTGGTCTGTTTGTTCGAATATTGCAGCTGGTTAATATTCGTCTCCCACAACACGACAGTAGCCGTAATATGGCCGACCAATCAAAAATTCACCTATTCAGTTCCTGGGCCTCTCGACCGACAGTGTTTAGTTTGACAGAGTCCAACATATATACCACAATTACAGAAAATCTGATGCGGTGTTGACGTTGGGAGATTACTTTGTAATGTGGTGCAATCCGTACGGCCGTTTTCTTGTATCGTTTTGCTCTTAACTGTGTATCTTTTCTCATTAATAGTCCGATATTGGATTGTGTCGGAGTGTCTCAACACTACAGTACGATTGAAGGTTGCTTTTTCAAATACGATGAACACAATATCTCAATGTCTGTCATGGGTGTCCACAGACACGTTGAGCCAACCCGCTCACTGTTTCAGGAGTTGGCTATAGGTGCATATCGTATTAGTCGGACGGCTGTCGTGAAAAGCGGGATATGTAACTGGAGCAAGTAAAACAGAATACCGGGCCGTCGAAGTTTTGATATTGAAGTCGCGGAACGCAGACGAGATGCATATGATTAGTTATCTCGACTGTCTGAAACAGATGACATTTATGATAGTTAGTCACAGCAGAACTCTTTGGAATAACCCATGCTCTGTGCAGGAACAGCATTTTTTCCGAGTAGTTCCAAATAGCACTACCGAGAGTTTGTGAAGTCTGGCTGTGTGCCAAACATCCCTGTCAAGTTAGAATGTTTTTTGACATCGCGAGCAACATTGATTTGTGTGGGCTTTGCGAAGCTATGCCAGGCGTATTTTAGTTGTCCGTTATTTTGGTCCTGATGAGTGGGCTTGAGCTCCACACTGGAGTTGGTCTTGCTTAAGTAGGGTTAACAACAGTGACGGATTTCACTCTACTGTGATCCCACTTTTGGTTCAGGTCGATTTCCATGTGTTGGGTGTCGCTTTATTTGTTAAGAAACGCGTTAGACGGCCTCAGAAACAAGGGGAGCTTGGGTGTTTGAAAAAGTGTTGTAAAGCCATTCTCCCTTGTTGTTAATTCGAATCTCTGGGTTTCAGACGGGCAGTGTGACATTTTTTATGTCAGATGACGTGTGGTGCACATGTTACTTTGAACACTCAGCTGGCTCGTTTGTATTCCAATCATATTAGTTCGAGCGCGCAGCCTTTCAAGACTGGAATGTCCGAACTCTATTCCTGATGCCAGGTGAAAATTGGACCATTATTACCCCCCAAGACTCTTTTGAAGACAGCCTGTTGTGAGTAGTTTAGTTTCTGTTGTTTGTGTCCAGTAAATTACTGCAGTATTGGACTACAAATGTTCATAAACAGGTCAATTGTAACTCCTGGGCAGGTTGAGGTTCTCTTTGTTTTCAGTTTTCCAGGTTGGCTGACCGTTGTTTCATTTCAAACAATCACCGTTTTGACAAGTTTCCATATGCTTCCTGAGAATAATTGTTTGCGGTGATTTCATGGTTTTCCGGTCGGTTTTCACCTCCTTTTACTTTTTGATAAGCCAATATTTTTAATTGTTTGGCGTTAGCAGCATTCCTAGTGAGAGAAAATTCGCAAGGAGTTACGGAGTTACTTGTCCTGACTTACGACCCGCTCCTTTGTTAAACGTAATTGAGAGCATAATTCATTTTGTTACAAGACTTCCAGGTCAATTCTCGTCTTACATTGCGGTGGTTAGGTCACGCACTCCTCATGCCAGCTGAGGGTTTATCGTGGCGGGTGTTATATACTGTGACCACCAACAATTGGGTAAAACCGCATGATGGTCAAGCAAAAACATGGTCACGAAATATGGGCACCCTGACTGTCCCATTGAGCAAAGTAGGTAGGTGTTACCTGGCTGTCTGGAGTTCTTGTAATTACTCAAATCGTTGGTTACAAGCGCCATCCGAGATAGCAGTATTCGGCTGTCACTGACGCACCTTCATTCACACCATCTCTAGTTATTTCGCCTAATGTTTCATTTATTTAGTTTTAACTTTTTCAGTAACGTTTCTCCTAGGATATTCCAAGTCACTGGTGGTGTGCGGCGGCCTGATCATAAGTACTTTCTGATCAGTCCCATGGCAGTTATGGTGGTGATGCCAACGAATGAACATTGGTTGAACTTAACAGTCTTTAACTTATAAGTAGGTATTCCTATCACTGACTTGCAGAGTTCGTTTACTTGGGAGAACCTACTGTTAGTGCGATAGTACACGATTCACTGTGTAAAGGTTTTGGTTGGTAAATTGTCAGGTTGATATCATTCACAAAAGTGATGAATTGTCCCATCTCTTCTGCATTCAGCTTCAATGTGTGCATGTCCCTCACTTTGCGTCATCTGATCCGGCTACTAGAAGAATACAAAGTGTTCAGAGAAGTCTATCAAGATGTTGGACTGCTTGAACTCTCCGTGGAATTGTTGGTCCGATTTGCCAGTTTGTCGGGAGAGCTTTCCGAAGTTAAGTCTGACCAGAACAATGCGAATTATTCCATTTCTCGGACACCCTCAACGTGTGAGTTGTTCACCTTATTCATTTGTGACGGATTTGTGATTTTTTCGCTTAATCCGGTCAGAGCATATCGCCATGGTGGCTAGATTGTGTGTTATCTTGCCCGATAACCAGCTGGCTCCGTTGTCGGGTAGAATGGTAAGGGTCAATCATGGTGTTTGTGCGATAGTTTGCAACCGAAGGTAGCTACCATACAAGATGTCTACAGCTTATCACGGAATCGTCATTCTAATCATCTGGTCGTAGTCATTCGTACGTGACGTCCTATATGTCCCACGTGGTCCGCTGTTTTCCAACCCCGCGAAAAAATTTGGTGCCGACGGCTATGGACTCATGTTTCAAAGTGATCGTGGAGTAATAGACGGCTTGATGGTGTGATGATAGTGTAGTCGAAGTAATCGTTTACTACTACAGTGGCCAACCACATCAGTGGCGCAACATGTACCAATTGGAGGACCTTTTTGTCGATAGCTTACTAGTATTATTACTAGCAGTAACAATAATGGTGTACAATAGGCAGCTTCGTTGATGAGCGATATACTACTCACAATTTGGGAACACATTTGGGAACTAAATGGTAAATGTCAGTGCCAGGAAGATGATGGACCAGAAGCGACTAGTAGAATAATGTGTACGCGTTATAGGGGACGTGCCACCAGGACGAGCGGTAATGTTTTGCTGCCCACTGTGTGTGTACACATTCGTGTTTTAGCATAATCGGTACAGGGTTTTGTGTAATAAACGACTTCGCGGGCCAAGCGTCTTTTGCCGTCAAAACAATAGTGGTAACAGTGCGACCAACTGTGTGCTACAAATCGAAATGGTGTCGGCTGCGAACCTTGTCCAGAGCAATCAGCCTTTGACCATTGTTCAATTACGTTCAGGTAACTTGGCTAAGTTTTGATGGTAATATATCTCGTTGGCCAGATGCTGCACATTGCGATGAAAATGCCGTTAGAGAGGAGAGAAGTAAAACAAGAGACGGTTTTACCGTGACCTTGTTGTGAACAGTACAACGTCATATGACCACACTTATTCGCAGGAGTGGTTGGCTATGTGTTGCGTGTGGGAATAAATGTACGTGATCAAGGTGAGTGAGTGATTCAGTGATTCGATTGTAGAGTACAACTAATCAGTAGTAATACATCACTTTCATTCCACTTAATTCCATGATCTCGATAATCTAAATGGTAAAACAACACCCTTGACCGAAAAACTTGGTCAGTGATAATGAACATCGTGAAGTTGCAGCCCGATACAGCATTGCTATGAGTACATTGTCAAATATAATGATGTACGGAAATGCGTTTCCTAAATGAATAGAAGAAATACGATTTAACTGCTAATAAGGAGCTGAATTCGAGGTCATTGGATAAAGGTGATAAAGTTCATGTGTTTAGATGTGTCCAGCAGGGCACCGGAAATGTCCCGATGAGTGCGGTCATTTTTCTGAAGAGATCGAAACATTTTTGCGACTTCTCCCAATGAAATTCTTTTGGAGGCTGGCCTTGGTTCTGTTGAACCATTCAGCCGCGGATACCAACGACTGTTTTATGCTGTGGTTGGAGAAGCAAAAGATGTTGATGATGCCTCTAGCAACTGCCTTTTTTCACTGCTGTCACCCTGACTTCGTCTATAGTGTGAATAAAAGGGGGATGTTTCATGTCTTCCATGTAACACTGTTGCTCATAAAGTTGAAAGCTTTCCAGGAATTAACCAATTAATCAGCAGGAAGAGAACAATCTTTTTTCCACATCAACTTGATGGGGGGCGATAAACGAATCACGTTCTTTGTCGGAACTGCTGATAGTTCCCGTTGTTCCAAAGTTATCTTCAACCGATCTGTGCCAGTCACCTACTGGCACAGCTGAAAAGCTCGAATGGAAACAAATTTTGTAGGCAGGTTCAGAAATCTCGTTGAATATTCTTGCCATTTGCAAACGGTTTTCCAGTCTGAAAGACATCAACACTGCTCGATTTGCTCGAATTCGCCTACCTTCCACCAAATACAACAATGTCCATCGAGTCAGACCATACAGAGCACTTTCAAGTCATCATAGACAACAATGCTATTGAGGCGCCCCCTTCAGTCGGTTGAAGCGTAGAAAAGTCTCGCCGGTGACCACCCTCGGTTGTGTTCTTCTTCCGCATAAGTATGCACGAGTGTGGGTTCTGTGCCTATAATGAGTCGTTTCGGGCGTACTAGCGTTCGTGTATTTGACAGCACGGAACTCCCAGTCCATGATATCAATGAAAGTAAAGAAGCACCAGTCGTTATTAACATTTTTGTCCAAAGCCGTACCAAAACCATCCACTTAGATTACATCAGCCGTTTTCTATTTGAACCTCTTCACAGGGGAAGCCATTTGAAATGTGGGTAGTGATAAACGAGCTGTTTTTATTGCCAACACTTCCAAATCTGACAAAGATTATAAAAACGAAGCTACCTCTTGTGATTATATCTAACATAGTGAACTGTATGATAGTTATACATGTCTCGTGTTTGGGTTGTCGCCTGAACTTTCTTCCAATGGCTGATAGAACAGAAACGGAAGTGGTTTTGTCCCCTACATCACGATATACAATCATCGATGGCGTTTCTGTTATATTTGCTCAAAAGTATACGGAAGTTGGCCTCAGATGCCTCTTCCTATGAATCAAACAGTAAAAGAAATACCAGTGTGCACGTCAGACCACAATAAAATCGCACGAGGAAATCTGGAAATGAGTTGGGTGCGAAGAAAATTTCGCAAATTGATCATAATTAGGAAACCATTAACATACCATGCTGTTTCGTTCCTCGTAACAGCCTCTTCTGTTATGGTGTTATTTCTATTACCATTATTATTTCCAATGTAACTTTTACTTTCGTACTGAAATTTAAAACTGGAGCAGTGTCATACAAAGTGTTACTAGTCAGGGCGACAGTTTACATTACTGTCAACATTCCACACGACACTGTCATTTTTGCCATTGTCATTATTATTATTATTATTATTATTATTATTATTATTATTATTATTATTATTATTATTATTATTATTATTATTATTATTATTATTATTATTATTATTATTATTATTATTATTATTATTATTATTATTATTATTATTATTATTATTATTATTATTATTATTATTATTATTATTATTATTATTATTATTATTATTATTATTATTATTATTATTATTATTATTATTATTATTATTATTATTATTATTATTATTATTATTATTATTATTATTATTATTATTATTATTATTATTATTATTATTATTATTATTATTATTATTATTATTATTATTATTATTATTATTATTATTATTATTATTATTATTATTATTATTATTATTATTATTATTATTATTATTATTATTATTATTATTATTATTATTATTATTATTATTATTATTATTATTATTATTATTATTATTATTATTATTATTATTATTATTATTATTATTATTATTATTATTATTATTATTATTATTATTATTATTATTATTATTATTGGGTTTAGATTCATTCCGCTGGTTTGTTGTGCGTTCTCCACTTTAGAACTAGTTTATACGCCGTAAGTGCTAACCTGAACGGGTCCTCACATTGACTTAGTTCACCATCTGCTTCATTATCTTATTTTACTCAACATCTAACGAAGAAATCCAAACTAATAAGGTTTAACCGAGTCCCCTTTTATCAAGTTTAACAGAACGGCTGGTCAATTTGATAGGGACGCTAGTCCACAACATGATGGCAGTGAGCTCAGATCTTTACTTGGTAAGGTCAACAGGAACAGGTATTCATCAAGGCTGCATCAGCGTCACAAACGGTTCTTTCTGTATGCACAACATGGAATGGCGGTGTTTGACTGCAATGACCTCGGCACATGGTAACAAACGTTTGTTTCATCTGTTTCATTATAAACAAAGGATTGTTTGTGGTGCTGACGCTGCTTTGGTAGCAACATAACTGATTTTGATCTTTTATATGTATGTGACTATTTTATACTGTGGAATTTCGTACATTTAACTGATATGCAGCAGTCATTAATAGGGATACAGCAAAGGGCGCTAGGGTATAATTCATCTGACGCTAATCTCATCTGTTCTATTCAGATTTACAGCGGGAAATGGTTTTTTCATGGACGAAATCATCTATGGAGGAATTATGGACTTGCTAGTTAGCTGTAAATGACGTGTACATCGTCCTACTAGTGTTAACTTTTTCTGAAAACCCAAACGTGTTGGGACTCTTTTTCAGTGCAAGTTGTCAGTGAGATCGGGCAGCTGTTGATGGACCTTCTCCGTCAGTGTGTAACTGCCAACATGGCCAACACGGATTTGTGTCTGCGACTTGGACTTTCTGACTGTTTGATCAATCAGCTGTTGTCAGCGCGCTCTCGTCCAAACTCCTCTAAGTGGCGCCGTTGGGCATTGACTATATTGGAAGAGCTGGCACTCACCAGTGGGGGCGAAGAACTGATGCCTGCGTTGTTGATTAAATTACACAGCGCCTTTGTGGAGCTAAAGATTGAGGTAGGTTCATTCATTCCACTCACGTTCCTCTGCTGTTCACCTCTTACGCAATTTTAGCCTTCACATCAGTAGATGCTTACTGTCATGTTACACTATCGGACATAGGTTGGTTGAAATACTGTCTGGCGCTCCAAACTTAAACTGCGGTCCCGAAGTCTATGTGGGTCCCGAAGTCTATGTGACAACCACAGAGGCATCGGTTTGGTGTCTGTTGCGTCCAAGTTACTCACTGACCTCATTTTACGTCGGCTCACCAAGCCCAGAGAAAGTCAGATACGTGAAGAACAAGCAGGATTCAGATCCGGTCGGGGGTGTGTTGATCACATTTTTACCTTACGACGGATCTTGGAACATCGGCATTCATATAGGCAGCCGACGGCCGTGGTCTTTTTGGACCTGAGGGCTGCATTCGATTCAGTTGCTCGTAACGTTCTCTGGAGCTGTCTCCTTCGCAAGGGAGTACCAGAGAAATACGTGAATCTATTGAGATC
>QNGE01000737.1:93746-138880 GCA_008508345.1 Paragonimus westermani
TGTTGTTGTTGTTGTTGTTGTTGTTTCAAAGTTATGGCGTTATCCATATATTCCTTTCGCACTGTTTCAAGTGGATGATGGGAATGCAAATAACAACGTCAGGCTTGCTATTTTTGTTCGGTGGCAGCACTATGATGCGAGGTTTGCTATACAATGTTCGCCCTCTGCGTCGACAGTTGCACGTTTTACAACCGGTTTACTCAGTTTGGAATAAAATTTGATTTCAAACTGATTTGTGGATATGCTTGTGCACTTCCTGATTGATCTATTCTGCAGTGACAGGTCACGAGTCATGAGTCATCTTTGTTCCGTGTATTACTCCATTCACTTTCGGTCGTCGTCACCGACAATCCTAGTTTTCATCGGTTCCATTTGATAATGTTGATTGGGTTCCACAATTTTTGTCGTTCCAGTGTCACTTTTTCCATTTCACTATCGACCAAGGTCATCTCGGATTATTTCATTTCGTCGCATTCTCAGAAGGTCGCCACCTATACATGTTCACATGAAACTTTTATGTTTGGAACTGTGTAAGCGTTTTCTGGCTTTTAGCCGGTCACCACTCGCCTTTGAGTGACTGGAAATACCGTAATACATGGTTTCTGCTGTTAGTTATGTATTTATGACCTTGCTGCTTGGTAAACCCGGACTTAAAACTATTTTGTGATTCTAGATTCCTAAGGTAATCGCTGGAGATATTTGCAGACTGGGTGAAACTGTTTCCTTTCTTCGGTCGTATCCGTTTAATTAGAAAGGTTTGCTATGTCATACCCATACACTAGTACCAGATGAACCTGGTTTAACTAAGATGGTCGAGTGTCGGTTGGGAAACTAGTAAAACTGAGCCCAAATAGACCACATGACGAAAAATCTTGGTCAGATGTCTCCACTTATATTAATTCATAGGAATCACTCGTCGGTCAGACGGAAGATCTTTCTTCATCTGTCGAACGTGTCGTATTGACCGATGTTTGCCGAGAAAACATGACATCGATGTTAATGGTCCTGAACAAGTCACTAATCTAACTATGGTTAGATATTTGTATCTGTGCTATGTGCCCCAACATCTTAACCTTCAGGAAGAATGAATATATTACCTACGAAACTAACTACTAACCATTAGGAATAGTTACCATTTTTTGTAAGAAATTCAATTTCAAATTAAACCTGTGGATGTCGCTCGTGATCAACGGTCCCTATGTCATATGGAAATAACAATGCCATAGTCAAGCGCTCGTAAACACACCATAAGATCAGCAAGTGCAACTTCTCAGTGAACATCCAGGTCACTCGTTATCATACAGGTGATTTAACTTATCAAATTAAAGGCCTCTAGCACTCACCCATATGCTACAGTGTGATCCGGCTAGGTAGGTGTGCACCGATCACAATAGCCATTCATGCGATCGACATGTACGCAGGCAATCGATTTATCTACTAGTAATTCACAGAACAAGAGGTGGACATGTCTATCTATCGATTTCGGGGTTGGCATAAAGTGTGGTTGTTTAGTCAGACTGTGCGTAACCCGTAAAGTGAAGGTGAATTTTACCCTCAACTCCAGTTTCCCCTAGAATTCTTTTTTCCCAACAAAACACGCTCAGTTAGTTCGTCTGCCTGTCATGGAACGCCTTGATGCGGTTAACTGCAAGTCTCCCTCAATCTATCGAAACAACTTCATAATACATTGCATGTCTTTGCGTCTCTTCCCTCTTACGTGCTGTTTACTGCCAAAGTGTGAGGCTGTATTACCTAACGGTTTGTTACATTAATTCACCAACTTACTTCGTTCTATTTTTAAACGTAGTTTAACAAAACTGGACCTGTATGGATAGCATTGTCGGCGTCCCCCAGGTTAAGATGAGGAGCCTCCTTCTCATGCTATTGCTTGACTTTATTGACGATTTGCATTACAAGCGGCGTTTTGCTTAGCTTGTCTTTTGTGATCTTGGAATCATCGTTACGTACCATTTGCGGTAAAATTGCACTGCCACTTCAGGTTTTAGCGCTCTTCTCCTTGTCAATTCGACAGCAACTGTTTTCGCAATAAATCAACAAATATTCTCAAATAACAGCAGATTGGACTTCATTTGAATGGCTCTTACAAAATGGCTCTTACACAAAATTATGTGGTGACCTAAGGTTGCTTAGTTTTAACCAGTCCCACAGACGTCCGCGCCCTTGCGAGTCGGATACGCGTCAACAAACAGTCAACACTGAAGTAGTCGGGCAGCTCTGCTGATGACCGGGTGTAAACTCATTAGGAGACCAGTCTTTATGACAAATCCACAACTGGACCCATTTGGGAAATAGATGTTCTGAGCTTTCCAGCAGTAACAGTTAACCACAAGAGGGACCATCAGAGGACACTTGAGGTTTAGGGTTGCTGTTGCGTACTGTTTGAGAGTGGGAAACATCATGTGCACGCAACAGCGACAGTCTTTTCAAAGCGTGGCAAACGATTACTTTTTGTCTACTGGCCTCTAACGCAACGTGGAGGGGTTCAGTGCAAAACTTGCTACTTCAGTTTGTTGGTGCAGTGTACACTAGGCACCTCTTCTTGGTTTAAGATGGTGTATATGACTGTTCCACTGATTCAGTGACAGGAGCAGCGTCGGTCAGTTTGGACCGTAACTCATGTCCTTCTGAGCCATTGGTAGCGTTCTTCTGGGATGGATAGAAGTATCTATCTGGGCGAGCCTGTTATATGATGTTACTCCTATCATGATCTTCCAAAGCATTAATCGTAGACGTCTGCTAATCGTGTGGGGAACATTTTCATCTTTTGGAATGAATGTACTATCCTCAATTGATAGTATCCAAAAGGTCACCTCCCATAGTCGGATGCTGAAACACTTTCCTGTACTTCTTTGTTAAGATTGTTGAGAACTATGTCTTTCAACGAAACAAAGTCTCTATTTGTGCGTCGTATACCACGAAGGCTTGACTTCACTTTCGACGGGTCAAAGTTTCGAACTCTGCGGCTTGCGACGCTGTTATGAATCGCATAGAAAATACGTGGGCCTTGCTTTCTCGCCAGGTATACCAAGACGCCATGGTGTATTGCTTGATGTCGTTTTTACCACGAAGCAAGCGTTGGAGAATCCAACTGTACTGAAGTCTCTCGTCACAACTATATGCACAATCAAAGCTCTGAAGTGAAACCTCAGAATCACCTCGTACTGGTCTTTTGTGCAATTACAGTAAATAGGATAAATGTGTTATCTTTTCGCTGCTACTTTTTGTATTCCTGTGGGAAATTTACGTGCCACAAAGTCTTTTCATACAGCATTCAGCCTACTGGTTTCCATTAAGGTTGGCTGTTTCACTGTGAAGGGTGATTGTTTTCAACTTTAAAACAAGAAGCACTTTGCTAATTGGTTGAATTGATGTGTAGTTTTGTCGCGAGCTGGATGCAACAATTGTGACATATAATGTAAGTGACAGGGTGCCGTGCAGTATCAGTTGTGTGTAATCGCCTAAATCGAATGACCTAAAAGGTATTTACACTTCGATCCGCAATGTGTCTGTTCTAATGTCGCTAGTAGAGGTCGTCTATCAGTTCCATTACTCAACCACAATAAGTTTACTTTTGAGAACTTCTTGGTTTTAGGCTTTCAATGTTGCTTCGGAGATAGTTAATTGGGTGTAATTCCTCCCCAAAATCTTGGATCATCCAGGATTTGAGCAGGGTCCACAGGTTTTCAGTTTGTCCGCATACTGTAATGAGCCGCGAATAGTGTTTGACAAGTTGCAGCACACTTTTACATCTAACTAACGGTTGACAATACTGACTGTTGCACTCATCTTTCTGGATGTTATATCTTGATAGAATGACTCTACGGTTGCTTACCGTAAAAGTAGCCAATGGAATTTGCATGCACGTATGTTCGTTTATGGTTGTCTTCCCATTGTTTGCTGTTATTGGTGGTCTTATTGCGCAGCACATAATCTTACATTTACAAATTGTTTACCTAACGCCCCAGTAGCGTGCCCACTCTGCTCACTCCATGTGCTATGATCGGCAGATTCCTCACCTATGAGTAATATTCCTGATTAACTAGTTTCAGGCAGGCTGTCGTGCTGATTCTTTGGTTTTGCTGGCGCAAGCTTTTTCTCATTCATTGTGTCTCATCGTACACTGTAGACGACCGTTTTCCTTGCGTCAAATCTACAGTTCTTTTGGATGAACGCAGCTAGTTGTGGCCGCATTTCCGGGACACAACAAGCAGGTCAGCCTTGATCAGGTTGGTGGTACCCAGTGGTGTTGCTTTATATGTTTCTAGTCCTCCAGATATTCTCTGGACAGATTTTCTGTGGGATATTGATTAACAAATCTCGGGTACAATGAGGATTGACTTTTGGCTGTATCTCATCTCAGCCTGACGATCACCGTTATCACTGAATATCCAGACGGGTGCTGATCATATGCGATTTGCCTACCGGAAACTTGGAATGTTTCATGGTCGTGTCGAGAATCATCGGTTCATGTTTATTGTTTGGTACAGAAGCGATAGAAAAGATCTCTGCTTGTGCGTTGTTGCCTCTGTGTTGTTCTTGGAATAAATGTTTTGGATGGTTTAGGGGTGTAATGAAAGGGAAATTCCAGTGAAGCTACCATCGGCAATGAACATTGAATAATACCAAACAATATTTCGCACTGTTAGACAGGGAGAGAATGGTGGTTAAGACACTTATAGTGCTGGTTGTCTGTGACGTATGTGCCGATCGAGCAAAGTTTCAACTCCCAGCTGATTGATCCTTGTTTTTACGTTTACATAACGTGCTATTTGTTGGGACGTAACTGTTACGTAGACGCTGGTTCACCTGTAATGTATCTGGATGTCCGCCGTTTCGGTTTTATTGACGCCGGTCTCATCTTTGTTTGTGTGTTCATCGATCTTATTCCCGTATTAGTAGACGCGACACGACCTAATGGCATGGTTGCTTGTTATTCATCGTGAAACTTCAGTTCAGAAACCCAGGCACCACGAATACACTTATGTAAGCCGATTGTGTTTAAATCGTTCACGATGCGGAAGTCGCATGGCAGAAAACCTTTTATGGCATCAAGGCGAGTGAATTTAGGTGTACTCCTTGGTGTTCGGTGGTTTGCACCACCTTATAACCACGTTTGCCACTGTGTCCATTCCAGCACTTCAACTGAGATATCTGTTCTCTGACTCGTTTCGGTCCCTGTCATTTCGTTGGTTTGATAAGTTTTGTATCTTTGTTGCACTGTTCTAATGATATTGTGGAAACAAAGCGGCTGTAAGCAGCTCTAAAGGATACGGAGTTCATGAGATATGGTTTATGTTCCATTCTGTTTCTGTTCAATTTTACACAACTTTTGTTGTCTTGATCCCCTCTCCTCGCCTCAGATTCTACGCTCATTTTGCCGAATTCTACGAGAGTCTCATCGATGTCGAGTCGTATTTCGTAAGATGAACGGGTTTGTGTATGTGTTACAAGAGCTGGTCTCGCTAGAACGTTGCCTCAGCTGCTCGACTGCTCAGCACAACGGGGCCGATGGAATTTTGTCAAACGGAACCGAGTGGTATCGTCAGACCACACGCAGTGAATTTCTGGCCAATTTGTCATATGGCCATATCTTCAAACTTGTTCGAATCATATTCGCAACACTGGGCATTGCGATGAAATTTGAACCTGCAAATGCGCATTACTTTGCTACAGAGGTGAGTATGTGAAGTTTAATCGACGGTTTCTTCTATTGATTGTCATGAGGCTAGGAACCAGCACTCTTTGGTGTATTAATTGTGAAAAAGTATAGTCATACCTTTTCTGATTTTTCCCTAACGTGGGTTTTTTTCCACAGTCCGCCTCAGACTTTAGGTGAAGCTTAGTGTTGCTAGGTGTTTAAATTGTGAAAATCATCGCTCTTTAACCCACGCACTCTATACCCGCCGTAATCTCAATTCGTTGGAGACAATCATGCAGAGATTCCAAGTGTAGAGTTGGAGCTGCGAGAAAAGTTCGCATTCACTAGGCGCCGTCCCTATGAACACTACTCGACAACCAACGATTTTGACCTCGAACGACCCATGGAAGCATCCCACTGATCAGAACAAACCTTATCCACTTTAGGTTGCTAGGTCACAACTTACGACCAAAGGTACACCAGTAATGAGGCGCTGTTATCGTCTAGTGGTGTTCGCTTCTTCATTCCCATCCTTTAACACCGGTTTTCTTCCTTGGGCAAGATAGTCTGAATGATCCACAAGCCGGCCACCTTCATGTTGCAAGTTCCTCACCTGTCTACCGAACGACCGGGGCGCTGTGCAGCTTAACTGTAACTCTGCAATGTTTGAACGCAAGCTTTCCTGGTGTTTTAAACAGTTTACAACCCATGAGAGTCGGGTTTTCAGTTGATTGAAGTAAGTTTTCATACTGACTTTCAAAACACACCCTCAATTTAGCGGACATCGTTCTTGTTTTGGTTTTGATAGATGGAAAGGGTCTGAAAACAGCAGATTTTTCGTCACTTGTTGAAGCCCTTGCGCATTCAGGTTTAGCTGTTTTTGGGAATGAGCTTTTAGTTCAACTTTGAACACCGTTTCAATTTTATCTTGCGTTATGGTTCAGAAATGTGGCCTGTTCGCAACAGAAGTACTAGCAGACTTGCTGTCTTTCTCCATCGTTGTCTCCGCTGATTAGTCCACATTTAGTGATCAATACAGACGTTCGCCGGCTCGTATTCCAGACCGATCGAGGTGGGCGATCAAGTGATCAGTTAATCGCGTTGTACAGCCTGCAATGGTTGGAGCACCTATTCCGCATACTAGTTGAGCGTTTACCGTACCAAGCTTTACATAATAAGGCCACCAACAGCTGGGTAAAAACGTGCGTTGGCCAAGGGGTAGCATGGTCACAGAATATGATGACCCTGAGTGTTCCATTGAGAACATTGAATAGGTGTCACCTTTCTGACTGGGGTCCTTGTGATCACTCGAATCGTTGGCCAGAAACGTTCTCTGAGATGGCGTTGTGCCACAGTCAAGGACGTACTTGCATTCACACCATTTCTAATTCTTCCGCTTTATCTTTACTATTATCATAACAATAATAACTATATAACCCTTTCACCAGCGTTTTTTTTTCTCGAGACTATTCTGCCTCACTGTTAAAGTATGCGGCGGCCTGAGCCACAGTACCTCCTGGTGATGATGACTGCTGGATGTGTGTTTTGAAAAATGTGTACACCGTGTACGATGCAGGTAACAAAGAGTGCTGAGTGAGATGTTTAGAAATACTCATTCCTAAGCCTGTGCGGTCTGACTACGTCAAGTTCAGTAGGCACATTGGTGAGTTTTTTTTTCATTAGAGCTGGCTAGCATAAGCAAAAGACTCCATGCTCTTGACATGGACGATTGTCGGAAGTGTTTCGTAATTATCTACACCGTCATGTGTTCTTTTAGTATAGGGCTCTTTTCCCTATCGTTGCCTACCTCAATGAAACGTCCATTTCAGCCCGAGAAAAGATGCGTAACAAATGAGGAAAGTGGAACACACCTTACTTTTGATTTCGCTAATAATCTAGGACTGCTACTTTGTGTTCAGTTACATGTACTCGCCTGTATGCGGACTATCTGTTTCTTCTTTTGTAATACATCTCTGCGTATGTACAAACAGTAGGGTAATGAACTGTAGTTCAATCGATTTCTCGAAGCTGAACGTTGAAAGATTTACGTGTGTATCGTATGGCACACGAAATTTCAAACGGTCTGTTTTCGACGTCCGTTTGAGTCAATGCGAATTGGACACAACCCATTTTTGTTACGTACTCTTCGTTCCTGACGTGTATCTCAGACAGACCGAACGGTTGTGAATATGAGAGCAGTTTTGACTGTATTTTCAGTACACAGGGATCATGCTGGGTATACAAGTGCCGCAATAAATTGACAGGTTCGTCAACTGGCCATGCAGGAACGATAAGATAGTAACCAAAGTGTAATAGTTAGGAGACTCTCCAAAACGGCAATCTAATATGGCTGGAAGATACACGAGACAAAAGACATCGGGTAGTTGGGGTTGTTTGTACGTCTTTCTCCATTTTTTATAGCTTCTGGTCAACCTTGATTACAGCGACCAGCAATATTCTGTCTAATTATTACTCTCCATTGAATTCGAATATGTCGCCTTTTTCTATCTTATGGTGGCATAAGGTTGTTCTCGAATTTTCATGTTTTGCTTGTTACACTCAGTAGATAAAGAATTTCCACTGTTCGTTCTCTTGTGACTTGAAACACTCTCCTTAAGAGTTGTTATCATTTTGTCAGTGCGTATTTTTTCAAGATGCTATATCAGGTAACTCCACAGAGTTTACTAACTGCCTGACGCCTGTTGCACATTGTTTATCATCGCTCACCATTTTTGTTATTATTATTATTGTTATTATTACTATTATTGTTATTATTATTCGGTCCGCTTTGATGACCACTTCGAACCGTGCTTACGGTTAGGCTCTTGTGTTTCCTATTTCTTCAATATAACTCCTATCGTTTGTTTCAGATTCAGTACTCAAATCTCACGAACGCTGTTGTTTCGTTAGGCTCATTTGATGGGATGTTGACAGAAGAACCGTCATCTTCTTCCGCCGAAACTACTGTCCGCTCAACCAAGTTCCGAAGGCACGATTCGCGTGGCAGTGCTGGTGGTGGTGGTGAAGGCGTTGATGTTGTTGCAAGCGGACAAGATCTTTTTAACACATTGTTTCGGAACCTGTCCGAGACAGAAAGGGTTCTCTTGTCAACTGTTCGACCGAATAGTGTGTCACAGCTGTTGACAATCCATCTGTTGCTCGACTCTACTGTTAACCCTACTGATTCGGCCTTGTCCACGTCCACTTTCACCGTTCCCCGGTGTTTAATTGAAAGTTGCGTGCTGGCGCGTTACTTATACGACTTGGCCGTGGATGCTTATGATCGGTACGGTTTGTGGAGACTCCGCTCGATCCCGCCTCTTTTTTCGCAACAGTACGATTTGTATGTGACTAAATTACGACCGGCTGTGTGTAACACGTCAGTTTATGATGGACTTAATGTACCATCTTTTGAATGTATTGACTGTAAGAGGGCAAGCAGGCTACGCTAATAGCGCGTATGACAGCCTCTCTCTACAGCAACCCTCCATTGCATGTAAGCTTTTTCCCGACTGAGTTAATATGACTTTAATGGGGATCTGTGAGATCCGATTTGGTGTTTTTCACAGTCAAGTGACAGATACATTTTTTGAATCCTGTATCTCCTTGCTTGGTCGTGAATGAGGATGATCTGAACCAGGGTCCAAATTTGCACTCCATACGCCGCATGATTGCGTCCTAGTTCAGAAGCCGAAGGCGATAAGTTCCGGCTTACTCGGACGTTCCATCTAGTTTAGCCCTCAGATGTGTTCACACATGGGGTGCCCTTCGGATTACCGGACAAATGTAGTTCAGGGACCTTAGAAACAACGAACGTTGAAATCTGTATAGATGTATTCTAATACATTCTATCGTCCACTGTTATCAACCTTCACGGCTAAATTTCTGGAAACGACCATGCAAGTAGAGTGGTCATATACGGTATATCCCAGTTAGATTTAACATGCTCACGATTGTTCTTGTCACATGGTCAACAACTATCGGAGTCCCAGAATTCTTTTCCAGTTTTCAAATATACCATCGGTACGTCAGGAATCTGGTGAATAGCATGACGAAATAAGCGAGCACCTTGAGTTCACAAAAGGAGTGGGTGCCCCAGTGTTAAAAACATAGCGTTAGATGTTTATCACTTGAATGAATAAACTTGCGACCGAAATGATCGCTATGCTCGTTCAAATGCGAACGGTTGAACATATTTTTGACGTACAGTTGTTGTAATGTCTAATGGGTGTTACGAGAACTTCCCAATCCACTGTTTTACTCAGTCTACCGGAGTAACTGCAGACTTGTTGACTCTGGCCAAGATACTCAGATCAAACTGACTGTCTATATTAATAATCAGCATACGTTTCTAAGGGGTTCTGACAAGAGCAACATGTTATTGTGATGCTTTTTTTCAAACCGGACTGGTTGAAATTTCTACGGGAACATGAAACTTGTGATCATTTGCGAGTGGTGATAAATTTTTATTGACTGAAAATCCTCCGCCATTTACCAGTCATTGAAATACTGATCAACATGTTTAATAATTCCAAATAAGAGAATTCTTTTTCGTGTGGTCGTTGGCTGTTGTTAACAGGGCAATTGTTATCTCTCTTCGATGCGAGTGGGCAATCCAGGCGTTGTCTAGAATCAAATGGGGCCAAGTGTTTGTATGCGATAGTTCCGTAGTGCCTGTTGCGAGATCAGCGATGCAGTGGGCAAGACGGTTGTCTCACAAAAGCATGGCCAATTTTCAGCCCCCACTGGTGATAAGGGCATAGGCCCTAACGAGGGCGAAACCGAAGCATCGTCCTTTTCTCCATAGTGGCTGACTGAAAAGTCTGCCGAAATGCGAGAGGTATGGGCATGTGAGTGTAACGTTCAGTTTATACCAATTGGTAGTTTGCAACATATGTAACTTCCAACCCAGTGGGATCTGTGCTCAACAGTTGCGACTGATAATACAATGTCATATACACTAACACAAGCCGATCAAAGTAAGTACTATTATACCTATGCTAAATGTGCCTAGTACGGGTAACAAAAGTTAGGTTAGTACTCATTGCATTCAATATATGGTTATAGCTACGGAAGGGGCTTCTTCACGGTAATCTGGTCAGTGAGATAACGGGATGTGAGAAAAATGGAATTGGTGTTGCACGAATCCCTGCTAATGGTTTGCGCTACAGTAGTGTACATAGTCGGCGATGAGTGCAACAATCGTTGTTTCAAGTTTGAGAGCTTGCATTTTTTCAGTACCGCTATTCAGTGAAGTTAAATTAGCCCGAAGTTATTTTCCATTCGTTCGGGTGAAAAATGTCAGAAAGGTTGCGTGAGTAGGCTTTAACCGAAATTGAGGTGTACGTTTCTTGTTTTAAATTTTATCAAAGTTGGTTTCAGGTAGCATATGCTTTACAAAAGTCTAGCTCCAGCTAAGTAAGCTAATTGACATACCTTCCTGTAACCCCGGTGACCATGACCTCGTTATCTAGTTTATGAGGGCTTGTACTGCAATCTGACACTTATTCGCGGATCGTGGGTTCGACTCTCTCACGTGTGTGGCGCTGATGAGACCCAACTAGCTCAAAATAGTTGTCCATCACTTCACTGATGGCCACTGGGGTCAATTGTTTGCAACAACCCTTTCTGAGGTTGTGGTGAATATTTGCCCATTTGCAGACCAGCTACAAAATGGCTGATCGATTTTAGCGTATGAGCGAAGGTAAGATAAGAAACTAAGCGTATGCCTTGGCCACATAGCAGTGGAGAAGAATTTATGTGGTGGAGTAGGTTGATACGGCATGTTTTTCTCTTAATCCACCTTGGGTTGTTTAAAATGAAAAGGGGATTAGGTGGATCTTTCCACTTTCACAATGTCCATAATGATTGTATTACAAATTATTTTTAGTTTGAAGAAAAATGATCGAAATATCAACTAAACCATAATTACTGATGAGTAGTCGGGAATTTGGTTTATTTTCAAGTTCACCATCACTCACATTTGGTCACAGCCTTCGCATTCAGATAGACTTTCTAGCCAGCCTCTTTTGAAAAGAAGCACTAAACTCGAGTTTCGCTCTCATTAGAGGTCATCAGTAGCGCATATCCTTGTCACGGCCGGGATTTGAACTCCGGCCATTCCAATCATGAGGCAACCGTGTTGACCACTGCGTCACTGACCTCACATTAGGCACGACCGAATTATAAAATATGATCGATCAGCCACTCTCGCTTGTGAGCAACGATCGGAAGTCCTAATCGCGGGGTTATCGATGAGTTAGGCAACCATAATTATTTGAGCACACTTCAGCTTTCAGCAAACGACAATCGACTACCAACAACTAGTCATATTTACCGTCACTCTAGCTCACTGATTCTGTTACTCTAATTGCCGAAAGACTGCTTGATGTCCTGAATGTATTAGTCAATTCTGCGCTGGGATTCTTTTGCTGATGACGTTACGGTAGACGGCATTAGGCTTCTCTCAAATAAACATGCGGACGGCGATAGTGTCCTCTGCAGATCAAACAGCTAAGTTGTTATCCTTGTGCTCCTTGTCTGCTAGACTAAAGCACGCTTCTTAAAGGGTGTTGAGGTTGGTGCACTTGGCGCTGTTTCGACTCACGCAACGTGTTTGGTTAAGGTGATGAGCGAAGTGTCGTAACCTCCTTTGTGGCTGTTGGTCAATTTTCAGCCTCCGCTGGTGGCAAAGACATAGGTTCTATCGAGGTCGAAACCGAAGCATCGTCCTTTTCTTCATAGTGGCTGACTGAAAAGTCTGCCGAAATGCAAGAGGTATCTTCCTAATGGGGAAGGTGTACTTCACAGGATGACGATTGCGACCTTGGAAGTCAGTGCACTTGCAAGTTGAAAATCACCAAAGCGAAAGAGTGAAACGATCCACGAAGCATGGTGACCGTTAACCTGTACCAGCGTTGTTTGATTGCATATCATTGTATCCGACTCTCTCCCTTGGTCAACGGAAGCCATACATGTCAATTTGTGGTTCCTCTGTTTGTTCTTCATATATATATATATATATATATATATACTCTTTTGCTAGATGCCTGAGTTGGAGTAAGGTTATGTAATAATTCTCATTCTTTTCGGTACAGTTGTATCCAGACTGCTACTCGTTTTTCTCCCCATGATCGCGTGATAGATGAGCGTCAGCATTTATACTGCTTCTGGTAGTGATAAGTATGCTTCAGCTTTTTGAAGTCATCAGGCTCGTCGTCAGACTGCGTCCGCTGTTGAATATCATGTGGTGCCTACTCAGCATCAGCTCTGCGACACAACTGTTTCGCTGATCATTAGCACGTTCCAATTTTGTTTGACACGTACATATATAGTTCGCTATTGGTTACACCAATCGTTCCTTGTAAGTGCTTGCCGCCTGACTTCTCAGTATGTCTTCTTTTGTTATCTCGGTTTATGACAAGTCCGACAGCCTTTCAGTTTCTCTTTTGGTTTTATGTTGTTCAGTTATTTGGAATTCATACTTTGGCTTTTTTTGCCTCACTTATGTTTTTCACATAAAGACGATTACTACATTCCAGCGGTAGCCAGGAGAAGCGGTCGATTGATCCAGCGAACGATTTGTTGCCAGCGTCTGCCGAAAAGCGTTTGGACAACTCAGGATATTCACAGCTTGCTCAAACTAATAGCCCAGTCATCGTGCACCCGGGCGCAATCATTTCGTTATTACGTTTGGTAGCACAGCTGGATCAGCGTTCTAAAGGAACGCCTGAGCTTCTCTTGGATTTACAGGTAGTCAAACCATCCCTTTTGTTTCGCGGAAAAATCCCTCAGGATTATGATTCAAACACTAGCATGCACACAATTTCTCTTTGTGATTACAGAGTCTTATCTGAGTTGCTAGAGTTCGTTTGTTATTTACCTTTGAAATTGCAGTGATAGTAACATAAGTTGAACGTTCATCCAACACTTAGTTATTGGTGATGTTTGAAACAGTGCTCGATGCGAGCGATGACATCGGTATGTGTGTGTGTATAGTGGGCTCCGATTGAAGATACCGTAAAAGATTTTTACCAAGCGAAATATTTGAATACGAAGATGTTTTGGATGTAAACGATTTGCAGATTTCAAAATTATTTGTAATTAGCATGGAGACTGTGTGAAGGAGTATATACAATTGTAAAAAAGAATTCGGGTGTTGGTCAAGCGGGAACCAGCGGCAGAACCACTATCCCCGATTATGTTCAGCGCTGTTCCAACTAATCTACGAGAGCATTATGACAGCTCAGTGGATTTCAAATTTGGATACAGTCATCCGCCCACTTCACAGCGTGATTGTTATTATGGTTACAGCCGTGATTTCCTCCGGTTCAAGGAGAAGAGGGTCAAAAAATTGCCACGAATAGGTTTCAGATATCCCAACAGGAACACGACCTTATGGGCAGCATACCGTCCGTCGGACGTACGAACTTCCTCAGACTTCGCTAACGATGGGCAACTCCCGTGGAAGGCGTATGAATCCCCACGATGATCAGTGGCTCCACGGGGTACGCAAATTTTTCCGGGTACTTCGAATAACTGGACCCTATTGGAAGGGCTTCTGAACCATTTCGTTCGCCGGACCCAGGTAACTGGAGACAAGCGTCTGGGTAGCTCTATTGTTCTTAGATTCCCTGATTAAACAGATCTACCACATCGGATCTGCATTACTTCGTGAATCCTCGATGTGGTACGCTGCTTCCGTGGCAACCTCTTGCAGGATGCATCGGCCCACGTGGATGGGCGGACTCCATCCGAAAGAGGTATGAATCGAACCATTGCTGATCACCGGTCCCCGATGGACTTCGAACTCTTTGTTTTGCTCCGCAGCCTCGTCGTTCAAGCTTATTTTGATCCAAAGACTCCGGCTGGAGCGCCTCAAGCTAACCACGTTCTTCGGCCTGCACAGCTTAGAAATATTCTTCTCCCACGACCATATGTTGTGTAATAATTTTGTCTGATCATCCTATCATAATTGTCTGGTCATGCTGACGGCTGTTGACTCTGCTCCTATGTCCACCATGTTCACCACATCTAACCAACCTCTCACTTGCCCCCTTTCCTTAAAATACTTTATTTGGCTAGTTCACAACCTTTTTGAAATACACTCCATAGACATTTCTTATTTGCTGAACGCAGATAAGATACTAGTATGAGGAGCACCAAGGTTTCTTTGCCTACAGGACGTTAACCTCCACTCGCTCCGCGAATACAATCTAAGCTTGCTACTTTTGGTCTTTGAACACATGCAAATAGATCAGCAGGCGGCTCTTGCACGTATTTTAGAGGCCTACGCCACTGATATATGCTGTCTTATTGAAACACGGCCTCAGGGTCTTAATGCAGTGCCACAACTTCATTATCGGTCGACCGCTTCATCGTGCGTGTACAATGCGGGATTTTCTGACCTAAGCCATTGACCAAGCCGATATTAGGAGTGTTCTACGCACGTACACAGAGAAGGCACTGCTTGCCTGGTTACTCGTTAACAGCCGTCTCTGAGATGTCAGACTGGAAGATACGGTTAGACCGTCGAGAAGTGCCTGTCAGAGATAATATTACCGCCGGAAAAATGTCTCCTTTATTCTAAAAAATGTATTTGAATTGCTTATATAGAGCTGAAAATCACGGGAGTATACGCGTGCATTTATGTGACGGATGGTGAGATTGCGGAGGGTTGGAAAGTACCCAAGCTATAGAATGTCTTCTTCCTTGAATGTCGTTGTTTTCGCCATGATGAGCCTTGATCGAATTGTGCTCTCGGTAAAATTCAAGCGTTTCCCAGGTCTGTGATTAAGGTAGTTTTTCAGTCCGTAATTGTGGCATTCACTAAAATGACGCCAACAGACTCTTCTCCTAAAACACGACAGTTCAACGTCGATACATTTGTTCGTATTCAACCATAGGTATTGTGCAGTGAACGATGTCACATGACGTGGTAGTCCTCCTGAAGTCCAGACTTATTTAGAAAGAACGTGTCTTATTTGCTTCACTGAGTTGTTAGGGAGTTTCATCATCATGGTTTTCCGGGCTCGCCCGAAATTACCGTTATATAAATCGCATTTTACCACATTCACACGACACAGTTCTTTACCATAGCTACATGTTTCGCACGTTCATCTTTCTACGCCCAGACGTGCTTGTTAGATGTGATTGGCGAGTTGCTACGCCTAGAACGGAATCAACAAATCATGTGTGTCAATTCCATGCCAAAAGAATTACTCACGCTTTTTCGAGATCAGTTGGCTACGGAGAGTGCACATTTGCATGATCGTGTCCACGCCCTGTTCGAGTGTCTGGCCATTCAAAGTCTGACTCCCAGTGATTTACGGTAAGTGTCCACGGGGTATCGCTGCATTTATGTCACGTTTCAACATGGTAGGTTTCCTGTAGATTTTGATTTCCTGTGTATTTTACTTATGATCGGCCTTACTTGGACGTGTCGCACCACGAACACAAACTGATTTTGGGAACGAGGACCGTTTAGATTGTTTAGATTTGCGTTTTGATTTTTCGGAACGTGCGTTTTATATGTATGGCATGTTTCGTCCTCCGTTTTCAACTGAAAGAAGCGAGTACTCTTGGTAACGATGTTTGTCGGCCACTGCACTTTACAGGTAACACTTTTTTGTGGAATAAGCGGTCCAATCATATTAACCAGTTGCAGAGAACGGTTGATGTAATAAACAAAGTGGACAACGAATACGGTATCAGGGCGGTTTTGCTTCTGAATGGGATAACAGTATGCTGGCCACATGTGTGTTTCGATTCACTCTGTATTCTGATAAGTCGATCATTATGCAGGTCAGTTCTTCTGGATTAACCTTCTCCACGAAGCACGGTAGTGTGAAATTGGTTGTGAAGAGACAACCGAGGGACGCCTTAAATGTCCGAAAATATGTACCCAAAATTTTCAACCCGGCGTTGTTAGAGTGATGTGGCTGGATCAGGGTTAGCTGTGGCAGCGGTATAGCACCGGCATTTAGCTGTACACTAGGACTGTATTAAATGTATTTAGTTGTCATTGTTCTGTTTCTGGTGTTTATTTGACGTACGTTTATTATGAATCCGACGGATTGACATTTAGAAATCTGAGCGTCTAATGTCCTGAAAAACTTAAGATTCACTACTATATTTGACGGGACCCGAATGCTCAAGTGTTCTGCATCAGACAATTTTCTGCCGAAAATAAAAAGGACTCTTGCTCTTAGGTAGTTGAGACGTAACATGACCTCAGGCCCAGACCTACTAAAACAACAAAATTTCCCCTTTCCAAGTAAACAGATCAAGTACAAAAGACGTGCTAGTAGCGTAAGCCTTAGTCACATGATTATTCTTTCATGGCCAAACTGTTGAAAATTCGTCTTGGCGACTACAGTGATGATGCACACCCGGCTCTCAAAGCACCTGACGGTGGTCGAACAACGCTGGACCAGCGCATCAATGTGATAGCATCATACCAGCCAGAGATAGCTGAATAATTTTGCCGCGAATTTTTTCGTTCTCTTGTCCATAATTTACTTTTGCAGGGCCCACCCGTGCAAAATTTAGCACGCACATCTTGCAAAGGTGTTACGTCGTTTGCTGTTAAAGCTTACTGTGCGTTTGTTAATAACGAAGATAATTCTGGAAGATTGGTTGACCCGCTAGCTTATTTGGTTATACGTGTATGTTTGCTGTCTTTTACTACGGGTGCTATATCTGGCACATAGTCTTTTAACCATACAGTCATATCGGCACAAATTTGATCACGTGTTTTACGTGACGATTGTGCACTTCCCGGACATGATTCTGAAGGTTGGGTATTTTTATTGGTGACTGTTCCACAACGCTGTTGTTTCTGTACGATCTCGGAATCGATTGGTACCGTGTAATCGATTAGACCACGTCTCATCGTAAAATGCACACGACTAGTCATTGTCAGTGGAGCGGATGATTGACGCCAAATAGTTCAAGTGACATTAGTTAATCAACCTGTCCATGTATGAGTATTAGAAGTAACAGCAAAGAAGTTTATTATCATACCAGATAGCAGAACAGTGAAAAAGATAAATATGACTATTCTCAGTTCTGAGTCCTCGAGGAAATCAGAACTGTACTGAACCATTAGGCATTATAATGTATGGTGTCAGGTGAGCACAGAACAATGCAACCAACGCAGCCCAAAATAATGTTAGACTCAGAGTGAAGGTGGGGTCAGTATACGGGATGAACAGTTTGGCTGTTAAACCGGCTTGGGGACGAAATTGTGACCGTGTATCAAGGAGTGAACTGTTCGCTTTATAAGCTGACGGTTTGATGGATCATTTGGAAATGGAAAATTTCTGTGTGGGCCGATAGGGTTATAACTGAACCAGAAGAAGTATGATCTTTTTAATGTCAAGAGGAAGATGTCACTGGCACAACAAAACGGTGATGAACAGAAAGTCGCTGCTCATCAGGGAACCGGTATGGAAGTTGGATTTAGTTAATAACCGAATGAATTAGCATCAGTTTCACAACACATACGAAGGATGTTGTTCGTCCACAAGGAGACTGTTGTCCCAAGTTGACAAATATAGCACCTCAATGGTGTACGGGTTGGGATCTGAGACAAAGCAATCTGTGTCGTATGAAAAGGAGTGCGTAATCGATCTCTGCTTAAGCCTAAGCAACCACAGAGGTCTACAGATCAGTCACGTGCGGTCAAACAAGCAAAAAGGTTCTCCAACTCAACCTGCCAACCGACAATATGGTAGCAAGCTGCAACAAAATCAACAACGATGATGGATTTTTGTTATTGCTGGATATTAAAGATTTTTAGCCTATTTGTTTGTGTGAACTTTTTAGAAAAGGTAAGTCCTTCTTCAACAAGGTAATTCGCGTCATCACTTAATCATAACTTGAACTGTGTCGCGTTTGTTGGAACGTCGGTTGCCACATCTGATTCCTCCATAGCCTGATTACACAAGTGTTTGTTGTCATTGTTTTCTTGTTCGCCAGGCAGGTCAGCCTGTTTCTAGCATTTTTCGCTGAGGGAGATTGGTTTCCTTTACACGATCTAGGAGTTCATCCCTTGGCATTGTGTCCTTATTTGACTTCAATTCACTTTGTGTGCTCATTACATGTTACGGTTTGCAGATCGCGAATGACAAGTATTGCCCACCTTATCAGTTTCCTACTCTCATTGTGTAGTCTTAGTTCCATTCCGCCGTTTGTTCATGAGTCTGGCATAGACTGCTCACAGGTAAACTCTCCCTGTCTACAGCCACTTGGTAAGAATTCGACGCATATTGTAGCGAAAAGGCGTCCAATAAAGCACACTCTTTATTGTCCAAATCGCCAGTCACATGCAACGCGCGCTCTCTCGTTTATGAGTCATAATTCCAACCCGCAAAACCCCCCGGTTTCCGTTCTCACGTCGTGTGCACTTCTGACCGGTTTACCTGTGTGATCGGCGCCTTCTATCGGGGGGTTTTCCGCTTGCCATTCCTCGTCTGTTTGTCCGATTTCGTTGCGCGATGGCTCGTCCGGCTGCTCGTTGTGTCCGCCATCCACCCAGTGTTGGCCCTGACCATTTTCCAACATCGTGTCGAGATCTTCCTCTGAATGTTGGAAAAGACACGCCTCCGATCTGGCCGTCTGTCGTATTTCGCCTGCCCTGCCTCGCCCGTTGGTCCGATCCAGTCGAGCGATGACTCATCCGGTCGCGCTCGTTGTTCTTGATCCGATCGCAGCAGGCTTTTGAACGTACCTTCCCCGCGTTGAGGTATTCGTTCGAAAACTCGAACCTGCGACCTGACAGTCCACCACAATATGAGCTCCCGAACAATCCAATATAATTCACTGCGGCTGTGTTAAGCATCTAGGTTTGATAAGGCAGTGACAAACTAGACCAGCGTTATAATGGGTTATGGGAGTTTTTAATCGAATAATGAGGTGTACTTTCAAATCCTGAAAAATACATTCTCACATCGGATTTGAAGGTGTCGTTCAATGCGGCGTTCCCTGAATCTTGTGTTTCGAAGATATATTGTGGAACGATATCCTCAAATTGCACTTGATATATTGAGTGAGGTTGAAACCTGGGTTCTTTATCGACCAAAGAGATTCTTGGGTAAGAATCACTGAAAAAATACTGAACCGTTGGAGCTCTTTGTTCAAGGATCGCCGTCATGTTTGCACATCATGCGGTCTGTCGGGAACTTTGAAGATTAAAAGAAACGATACCTCCACAACTTTCCAACTACCTCTTTCTCATCGTCCGTTCTCCAGCATTATACAGGAATCCCAATTTGTCTCTGACCCGGAACCCCAGATCATGTCACCGTTTTCCTGGCCGTCATTTTTGATTGAATTATACATGAGTGGATTGTCTCATAGAAGTGCAGCTAGACTAATTGTGTTTGTTGGGGCGCCCAACAACTGAAGTTTACTTTAATCGGTACATTTGACAGCCGACCAGATTTGCCTCACCTCCACGTTTGTATCCACTTGGGATATCTTGACGTTTCTCGTTGTTCTCTGTAGAACTGACAAACTACCTCGTACACTGCTTTCGAGAATGTATCTTTTTATCGTTTGATTGTAAATGATCTTCCTTATATATAGGGCATGGTTGTATGTAGTGTGGAGACAGTCAGTTGAACTCACAAAGCGTATTGTTAGTTAGGCATCTCTGTTGTGTCATAGGACATCCACCAGCGGTTAACAACACTGTTTTGCTCTTCATTTTCAGGTTTTCACTTGCTTAGCTGGACTCATAATTATCTCTGCGTTCCATCTCTTTTGCTTTAGTTCTTACCATTCCATACTGAACGGTGTAACCAGTAGGTGTGCTTTCTAAAGTTTTATCAAACTAAAATTGTGAAAAACATCTGGACACTCAAGGACCGGACGATGTGTATATGTTCACAGATGATTTCCATTCATTAAGGCACTTTCAATCCCTTTTGTGAAGCTGACTGTTTTCGATTTCACCTCACTACATTTTAACAATTGATGTCCAGTACAACCACGACACTTTACGTTCGACTGTTTATTCACTCAGCTCGACCACACCTTTTTATGATTTCAATTACATCAGTCGTTGTTGTTTTTAGTTCGGTACGTGTTATTTTTACATCACGGTATTTGGTATACTCAGTTAGGAAAACTGAGGTTTGTTTGAGATGGCTGTTGAACATTAGTCGACTGTCCATGAGCCGCTGCTTAATTTGTCATCTGTTCAAGTCGACAAACCAAGGTGAACTAAATCGATTGATCATATGAGGATCCCTCTTCTGATACGATATCTACGTTCACACGTGTAGGAACGTTTGCTATGTACTTACTGTCGATCTTGACGTACACACACTCTCGTTATTTAATAAGACTTTCACCATACGAATTCCCCCTTACACATATATAAGCTAAACTGACGGCAGTTGACAACATACCTGGAGGTGTGCACTTGGCGCCTACTGAAATGCAGTTCAGGGGTTTGTGCAGTTCTTCTGACATTGTTTCATTTCCTTGGAAAGTCTGTGGAATCTGGGATTCATGCAAATTTGATAGGCCACGTGGAGACATTGCTTCAGTGCTCCCGATACCCATATGCTCATAGATCATGTACGTCGAAACAAGCTGTGGATTCAACTGACTAATACCAATCTGGACTTGTCGAACTCTTCGCCTAATATCGAAGAATTTTCATGTGACAAACGACACCAAGCATTATGCACACTCCTCTCACTTGTCGGTTCACAACTTAACTCCACTTTTTAGTGTTCTTCGATATACGTTTCTGCTGGTTCGTTTCTACTGTTTCGTAAATAATTTTCACGGTGAACAACAGCGCGAGCCATATTCCCCTTGGGTAAGGCTCAAGGCTGAAAATGATTGTGGGGTATTATGAGCAATTTTTTATGTTCCACTGTACCAAAATTTTTAAACGAATATAGTCCATCGTCTGTTCACTGTTGTGATATGTGGCCCCTTCCTTGACGCTGTGGAGCATAAATTTAAGAGTGGACATCGCTTCACTGTCGTCTGCTTTGCGTACCTTCACAACTCTAGTTCCCACCTATTCTCATGAGCGGCAGCCAGTACGCTGACTCGTTTTTATTGTATCAGTTGGAAACTGGAGAATCAATCAGTTAAAACCTAGAGAATCGAATTGCTTTCAAGCCGTCTGTAATCGAAAATCTAAGCACTATCTTTGATACTCGCCGAAACCACTCAGTTACACACACAAAAGCATTAGAAGGTGGTTTTTTGTAGTTGTTTCGTTTATCTGTTACAGCATTTTCTACCATTACGCTGGATCTAACAATGTCATTTATTAGGCAATCCATAGTTTGCTGTTTTGCACGGGCGCTAGGAATAGTGTTTCATTGTGTCTCACCGAATTAAGCCTTGCTTTGTCGTGTATTCTTTTATTTGGCTGACCGAAAACAACCTATCTCTTGATCCCTTAATGTTGATTGTAACCGCGAACCCAAGCAGAGATGAGCCTGGTCAGTTTGGGCATAGTTTGAATTCTGTCCATCGCTTTGTAATCCAGTCTGAAACGCGGTTATTAGGTCTTGTTATGGCTGTTTACCACCAGCATCAATTCATTCATCCCTTCACAGGCGACTTCTGCAGGACCAATGATGAAGTAAATGTCCCTTAATGCGAAGGTTCTGGGTTCGGCTCTCATTCTGATTGTCGTGAGTCAATGGAGCTGTCTTGTGGCTCAATGCTAGGACCGACCGACTACTGTTTCGGGTTCGGTTGCTACAGTTGCATCAATCCGTGTTTGAGGAAGCTGGGATTATTCAACATTTTTTCTTGTTGTGGATAGGCTAAACACTTTGTCTATGTTTAAAGTGTGTTCGACCGAGCAAAAACGGGTTTTTGAGGTTCAGTCTTGTTCTCTTCAAAGAGAGCATAAAATGGGCTGTCCATCTTCCGTGCACCTTCCACAGATGTATTCTTCAGCACCAAGTTTCCATTAGTTTTTTATCCCTTTTTTGGTCTCTGATATCGTTTTCCAACCGGTCCAAATGATCACTTTTTTACACTTCACTCTGATTGCGCTATGTCCTCTTAATTCAGTTATCAGTTGATCTGCTTTCGTAAAACGACTTTTCTTTGTGAATCCCCAACATCTGATTTTTTTAATTCAGAGAATTTTTGCGAATTAGCAATCCTCTTAGTTGCTGTTCAACCGAATTGGTTCAGCCAAGTGACCAACCTTGTGCTGACCCTCTGGCTGAAGTTGTATGTGCCGTGAAAAACGCGCGTTCTCGTTACGGTGGGCCTCTCCCCCTAAGCCAGATAAAGTGCATCATTGCCACTGCTAGTCCAATCAGCACACAAATGGCTCGTCCTAATTGGGTGGACAGTCAGTTGGCTGTCTATCGGCCGCTTGTACTTGGTGGTGAGCAAACGAACGCGATTATGGGCTGTGCGGTTGTACCTCCATTTGTCGAGTTCGATATGGGACCGGAAGGATTCGGATGCCTTTTCCTTCCATCAATTGCTCCACAAGGGCCGTCTTCGGTAGCTAATCTCTCTGGTGCCGCTGAACCGTTAACTTCGGATTCTGCTGCAGGTGGTGTTGGAATCGGTAAGCCATAGCACGTTTACGTTTCAATTGGCTTTCCATGTGACCTCATGGTTCACTCGCAAAAGCTACTGCATACTCCGCGAGTGTTCACTATTCGACACAATTGCGTCCAGGGTCGTTGAATTTCCAACCGGCTGCATGATGATCGACGATCTGCGTCTTTCTCACCTTACAATGTTATCTTCTTAATGTGGGTCGGTTAGCTGTTTGATGTAAAACGTTCGAGCATAGGTATAAGTGTTTTAATAGTTATGAAGGCCTGTTTTTTCCTGATTGTATAGCAGTTAAACATAAGCAGAAACCACTGATGTATTGCTGTCTGTGATGACAATGGATCGGTGTTTCAATAGTGTTGTCCCGGTGATTAATTATTTCTCCACATCATTTCAAACACTCACCGTCTTCTCGGTTAGAAGACGGTTGTTTTTGTCATCAATTACGGAAGTGCTTTTCTAGCTCTTATAGCAACCATATCTACAATTTTTCATATTTCAGGTGAACGTCCGTTTCCTCCCCCACATGGGCTGACATTCTCCACTTGGGTCTCAGTGGTCCAGTTTGACAAGCTCCACACTATTTCCACTAACTCAATCGTCTCAACTTCTACCACCTCACCGGAACCAAATTCACGCTCACGTCTCTCCTGTGCGCCACAGCCTCAAGCTGTACATTTGCTTACCATTGTCCGCGGTATTCAAAGCGTTAACGATCAGCTGATTTGTTTGCGAGTCTATATTCATCCGGAAACTCGCATGCTAGTCGTCTCCACACAAGAACGTGTGGCACAGCAAGGTGGGGTCAGTCACTTTCCAAACCGCCTATGCCATCTTCTGTTGTGTTGAATCTTTTGATTTCGTAGCATTTAGTGGTCATGCTTTCAGCATGGTCATTGGGATCGATGTCGCACTTATTCTACTAGCCCTTCCTGATGGTTTGTTTGTTTTGGGTTACCCCCACGGGCTGCTCTTGATCCTGACGATGGCACAATAAGAGATAGGTACAAAGCTTTCGAGAATAGAAACGGATGAATGGAAACAAAAATCAATGAATCGTCATGAAAAAGAAAAAACAGCAACCTCAAGGATACAGGTTTATCCTTGATTGCGACGAACTGCTCTGCTTGAGGGTGTTTGTCTGAAAAGCTAAAGAGGTTGCGCAGTCCATATGCTTAAGCGTCTCTACCCAATATACAGTCATTACCAGGATCATCAACTATCATACATTGATTTTGGTGCCCAGTAGCTATGCAATATTCAATGGAAAACCTGTTATTCAATAATGAGAGATTGGCAACAGGTGAAACAGTTCTTAGAACCTTTCTGGTCTAAACTGAAACAATCAACGGTAATCGGTCTACATCTCGAACGCTATTATTCAACATGTAATTTCGATTAAAACGGCATATGCAAAACCTAGTACTTTTTGCACCGACTTTCTATTTGCTGAGCATCGTGTCTCGTTCTTTTGCGTTCTAAATTCCTCACTTCATGAAACCTGTTGACATAAGCTGTCCTCATTGTTTACTTTTCTGCTCGAACTCCGCTGCTCCATTTATGTTTTATGAAGTCGTTCACGAAGGGGTTGGCCACCGTGGGTCGTGTTCGTCTCCCGGGCTGGGGTCCTCGCGACTCACAGAGTCGGTGGTTGGAGACACTAGGTGAGATGGCGGCTAATCGAGCTCAGTGGCGTGAATGTTGTCGTTGTTTGTCCGAGCTGTCTGTGAAGTGAGTGCATTTAATGACGCGTGGCAGTGAAAGCCGTAAGGAAGCTGTCTCGCTGATGACGCCTTACTCTCACTTGCAGCTCGGTTGTGTTGTTTGCAAGGTGTAGGCACCTTGATGCTGAATGTTTGAATAGGGACGTAGTCATTTTCAGTAGTTAGGTCCCTTCCCGTCCCCTTCTTTATCCTTCTATCTTTCTATATAGGGTTTGATGTTTCTTCATGGTTGTGTGGCAGTTAAGCATTAGTGTTAACCACTGATGTATTGCTGTCTATGATGATGATGATGATGCCTCACTGATCCTTGGTTTGTACGGACAAAAAATCCTTGCGGGGTTTATTCAACGGTGCCTGTGCTATAAGTGACGCTAGTGCTGTGGTTGTTCAACGCGATCTATTTACCTCGTGCTAAGATGATCGGTGCACTCTATCGTTGGCACCCCTATGCAGGGATGTGTGTTCGGTGTGTGCTTCTTTTGGTGTTATTCCCAAATACAAAGCCAATATTGAGACTGGTCAATCACATGACCTCCCCTTCCTAAAAACGGTCTGTGTTCTGAGTTTTAACCGTAACCTGTTGACAGATTACTCCTTGCATTCGATTTGCACTGAAATGATAACTTGGGGATTTTGATTTTTGATAAATTCCCTTATTTCAAGACATACATTCATCCCCTAAAAACGGCTTTCTTCTCCGCTGTTTACGGTTGCGTTAAGATCAAGTGTGCGATCTAGACACCGTTTGTGGCCCGATTTCCGATGTTGATGCGGACGGTCGCCCGCCGACACATGGCTCTGAGCCATCCAGCGATATGGTTACCACCAGTTCCTGTGCAATGTTTCCATGTGGCTTGCCAAACTCTGCCGATCCGCATTCGTGGCCTCTGGGCGTTTGGCGTCATTTGACGGTGGTATTCAGTCGTGCCGGTATGATTAAGTCCAGCTCATGCAGTGTCTATCTGGATGGAAAATTGGTCGGTGCCCGGCGGGTAAGCTTCATTTCCATGCATACTGCTTCACTGTATCTGTGTTGACCGATTCTTTCTCCCTCAAGACTTCCATAGTCAACCACTACATCAAAGACATGGTATTAATAGACAACATTACCATTTTGCCTCATTAAAGCTATACAACAAAATACACATAGTAAACGAAATTCATTAAACTCGTCAATCTTGTATGGCTCTCTAGTAAGGAGAAAGGTGGCGGATTGCACGAAATTTTTTGGACTGTGTTCAGACAGGCAAAGCAATATGTTCACACTTTATACATGTACATACGTGTCTAAGTTGCAAAATGAAAATTTGAAAGCGGCGATAAGTAAATTGGAAAACTACCTCAACTTGTTTTAAATGACCGAGGCCTACGATTACATTAATTGAAAAAGTGTGTCTGCAAAGTAGATTGAATTTCGCGGGAATTTTTATCACCAAAAGTCGTAACCATTCCTAGAAGCTCTAGCCGCCTGTCAAAACATAAATATGAAAATTTAGTCTTAATCGCGAAATATATATGCATACATATATGCATATATACGTATATATATATATATATATATATATATATATATATATATATATCGCTGGCAAATGATGCATCTTATTAGGATTTGTTGCTGGCTTCCTCGTTCATCAAACGCTACTAAACTGTACTTAACAATCCATTCATGTGCTTCTTGTTTCCAGTTTAGCTACCAATGTACCACACGTTTCCTGCTTTGGTGAATTATTCTGTTTATTCACTTGTTCATTTTTACTCTCACAGCTCAGTTATCTTGGCAGCTCCGCTGCCACTTCGGGTTTCCTCGGTCGGCAAACTATGCCGTCTTCTGTGTGTGCGTTTATTGGGACTCCGGCTACCGATCGTCGACCAAGTAGTCTTGTTTGGCGTCAGGGTCCATGTCATTTGATTGAGGAGCCGCTACATGCGAATCGTGTTGCCTATCTTACTCGATTGGGGCCTAATTATATGGGCAGCTTTCAGTCTGCCCCACCCATTTTCGGTAAGCTGAGGATGTGTTTGGAAACCCGTGACGCAAACGAACTCGTCAATTTCATTACGTTTAGTTCGCAAGCTATCCTATCAGAAGTAATCAATCCTTGGCACCACAAATGCTCGCTCGGAGGTACGTGTTTGAGAGTAGTATAACACATAAGGAATGTGCGGCGTTGGACATACGCGTGGGTCTTGCGCTTTGTCGCGTTCGCCTCGGTGAGTACAACTGACCGTCATTGTTGTCATGACTACGACATTGGGATCGTCATCACCATCATGGTCGTCATAACCATGAGCTTGACCCAGAATTACTGTTGCTCGAGCTGCCACTCACCTTAACAGAGATGTGGACATTCTAGAAGAAAGGTTGTTGTGAATAATACGGCGCTTGTTAGCATGTGCTGCGTTTCATGAGGGAACAACGTACCTACAACCTCAGAGGTCAGTTTAAGGGAGGTCACACTTTCGTCCTTCCCATTAGCAATAGAGGTTTTCGAGTTATCTATAGCTTATCCCGGAAATGTATTCCAGGGGCCCCTGCCGGCGCAGCAGTTCGGCAGTACTAAGTGCCCCTGATGCAGAAAGTCACTATGCCACACTAATTAGTTCACTCATAGCTTCGTAATTTTATACGAGAAAGAGAAACGTCAGTGACTGGTGCGTTCCGACCTTTGTGTTTGTGGAAAAATAAAGATTGTTGCTCAGTCGATGTTAAAAAACGTAAAAAAATGCACGACTGTGAAGAAAAACGTTAATGTGCAACTTGTCGGTCTATCGAACCAGCGTGCTGATACAACCGAGAAACCCACAGATGGTTAGTAAAAATCACGTGTGCTCAGGCACAGACGGATAACGACAAAAAGCACCAAATTCCGGCTACGTGTCCTGTTACCCGCGGAAGGGCTCTGTAGTGGTGGTCAAAATAAACAGAATTCGGTCGGTCCACGTGATTTTACCCGTGGAATTAAGGTTTTAGCTTCTCAGCCGTGAACACCCAATTAAGCCGTGCGTCCTAGAGTGGGCAAAACCTGATTCAAAAGTTCTGCCCATATATCAGCCTTTCCACTAGATGTTCAACTTTGTGAAGTATACCTATTGGTCGCCGGCTGCTGGTTACTGGATGAATGTCTGTTGGTAATTGGCCGGATGTGTGCATTCTATTTTAATTGTCCCGTATTTAAACTAAGGTCCACTTTGTTGTTTAACTTGAAAGTGGTGTTCCTCTGTGCATGTTAGTAGCACGTACGGACGTAGATTCGGTTGCGTAGTGCAGTGTGTGTGTGTTAATTGAGATTCCTTTGAATTTTTTAGCTGGTGGATTTCGTACTGTTTCTTATTGCAAATAAGCTTTCTGTGTGCCATTAGTTTGTTGTAGATAACTGTTATTGCAGAGTATATTTTGTGTGTAATTCCGTCATACCGTTGGTAGTGTCGATGAAATCTGTTCTAAGGATTTTTGTGTTAGATTATTCTCGAACTTTGACAGCCAATTGGCAAACGTTGTCTCATCAAGCTAACTAAACCATACATTGCACCCCACTACTGATATGCAACCTAATTACGGAGTTAAGCAACCAGCTCTTCAGTTAGTTTGGTGTCAGAAATATGACGGACGAACACGGTGAGCGGTGGAATTATCTTGTTCCGACACATTTATTTGTTTGATGACGGATCCTAGTGTTGATTTGGAACGTCACAACAAATCATTCGTTACTCAGTGTATGCCTTTTTTTAAAAAGCTTTATATATATATATATATGCATATTTAAATTGCTTGAAAAAAGGCACACTGAGTGAGTGAAGATCCATACACACACTTGGACCCGTTATATATACCTATTTCCAGTACAACGTGAGCTGATTTGGTTAGGCTAAGGTTAGGCTGTGCCCAGATTTTGCAGACGCAACTCAAAATGGCAGCACACATCGATTGCCACGCGCTAATCGGTATTCTACCGTCCCTCCTATCTGTTTCGTCATGTGAATGTTGGTAGGTGTTTGTTTCAAGGGCGCGTGTCTGAACGTTTGTAAGCACCAATTTCTCGGCTCGTAACGTTTTACGATGGTTTGTAGCGGAATATCCTTCACGTTGGGATTTTTGTTCCTTGTGGGTCAATACGAATATATAATTGGCTCTCAAATTTGAGTTCTTCATTTTCAAGATGCCTAGTTCAATAGAATAGTCGGCAATTGATAACCTCTTAACTGCCATTGTTGCCAGTGAGCAAGAATGCGTAAGACGATCTTTTGGATATCGGAGTGTTGCGTGATTACTCGGTCCTAGCGGTTGTTCGTTAGGTTTATTGCAGTAATAGACCTCACATCCAAGAACGATATGCAGAACTTTTAAATTCGTCTATCACCAGCGAACTTTTCCAGTACACGGCTGAGCTACTGAGGCTGAAATAAAAAACCTCCTTCTGGTACTGTTGTTGTTTCCGCCTTAGATTTAGCTCGTTAATGTTGATTGTATTTAACATAGAGAGTTCTTTCATGGTCGGTTACTACATCCGCTTTTACTGGTTGTAGTCTTGAAAATTCTGATCCCCGTTTTATTGTTTTTTGCTCACGTTGCGTTTTATCTCCGTATCCCTCCTGTTATTGCTGATTTTTTTAGCTTTGCATATCCGTTAAAACATCCGTCTTTGTTATCCTTTTTCTCACTTATCACAGCTTATCCATCGACAGCTTCCGAAGAACATTGTTATCCTCTTTTTGGGGAGGAAAAATTGGTATTTGGTATCTATGCCTCTGCTCTGACCACAATGACACTGTCGCGAATCCGCAAAGTGTACAGTTATGCTGATGCAAAAGCCATCGCCAAACAGGTTTGCTAAGTCCTTTTTCATATGTTACGGTCGGCAAGCATGCACGAATGTATGTGTATATGTACTGCAGTTATCTATCTTGAATGTTAGCCCGCCTTTGTTGCCTAGGGAAACTGAACCTTTGAGATGTAAACCTAGATAGGTTATGAAGTTCCGAAATGTCTAATGACAATTAGTGACTCTTGTGGATCAGACGAGTGCACATCAATATTCGGCGAGGGTGTGTGTAGACGAGCACGTGCTCTAATCAGGATTTATGATAAGTGTACTACATTTTTTCCTTCTCCAACTTTTTCACGAGTTAGCGCGTCATCTATTCATGTCCGGGGCTGGCACGTTGCTTAGACATTTATAGGCACGGCGTCCATGTGCGCGGCATGTTTTCGTGGATTCGGCTTCTCTTTGACCAACTATGAGTCGAAATTGAAGATTCTAGCTGATGGATTCGACTGTGCCACCGAAAGTCAAGTGTTTCTAACACACTACCGCTCTAGGCCGCATGTGTATGTGCTGTTATACGTTTAAATGTGCAAGCTAGATGCTTATGCGAGTTGCTTCTTGTGTGGCTAGCCGAGCCAGAATCTGACGGATCCTATTATAGGTAACAGGGAAGAACGGAGTTTTTGCCTTACTGAAACCTGTAATTAACGCGACATCCATCGCAGGCTTTTTCTGTCTCTACATACTTGTACACACACAAATCGAATTTGCTCAAGCACATCTGCACTCATTATTGATGCATCGTTCGGCTCCTACATCGAACCTTGTAAGGAATGACCCTCATCATTAGTTGTTTCGTGTCTTGGTGTGCTCGTTGTTTGACTTCTTCATAACCTTTTCTATCGGACTTCGACTCTCCCGATAAGGTCGTATGGATCAACGGAGTTTGTATCTTTGGAATCGCATGTCCCAACCCATGAAATCAATAGAACGAGTTTTCTTCTTCAGAGCAAGGATTACAGGATGTTGATGGTTGGGTGGTGTCATCCCTGGTGAACAGTGTGCAACGAAGGTCCGCTTCTACCTTAGAAAGAGACGAAAAACAAAAGTTCCATTCATTTCGACTCAGAATACCGCTTGACCCAGCGGCCGCATAATTGCTTCGCACTGGTTTACGTGTGTGATAATTTCTATCAGTTTAGTTTTGCAACGATTACAAAAAAACATATAATCTCGTGTTTTGACCTATTCTCGTTATAAGTTGCAAAAATATCGGGACGGTCTAAATGACGGTTGGCTTTATATTTTTGTCGCTTGGTTGTCATTTCCGCCTCACACGAGGTCTCAAGTCCACCAGTGTTTTCTCCACTATTCTGTTATTCGATGCATTGTTTTTTTGTACAGTTGGCTAATAACTAGGAAGAGAAATATCTCGCAAGGTGTCAACGTTTTGGTTTACACTGACCAATTGTAAATGTAAAATTGGCAGGCTTTTTGGAAGTTGCATAGAACAACAATGGAACAAACCGGTTAAACAGATTGGCTCTTCTAAGTCCTGATTTGGCAGTCAGTTATGTCACAGTGAGATGAATCATGTGTATGTTTAATGGGCTCATGGTTTTCCGATGTTGTCTCATCAGCTTTGCTTCAGTACTTGCCAGTAATTTTAGTCCACGCTTATTTGACGAGTTAATAAACTGAGCGATGAGCGGTCACCAAGTTATCTGGTACTAAGTGAAGTCTGATTTCTCCGTCTGTCATTTGCTTTAGACTTTTGAATGCTAAACATACACAGCTCTGTCTATAAGTATTTCATAACCGCTGCGTGTGATCGAAAATTCACCGTTATCACGTGAAGTGTTTTTGTTTGTTTCCTCTTAGTTCTACATCGCGCCGAAAGAGAATGCCACCCCAATCCGAGTGCTTCATAATTCTGCTGCTCATTTACACGGGCCTTCACGACCACTGGGTGCAGTGCTGGTCGGCTATCAGGGCGTGCGCGCATTCACTCCGAGTCCAATGACATGCCAATTACACTGTGTCGGTGGCGGTCCTGGTGGCGTTCGGGTTGGCCTTGCTCTGATTGCAATGGCAGTGGATGTGGAAACTCTGTATGCGGCCACTAAAGCAGCTTGTGCGCTAATCCAGTGTAGCCTGGCAGCGGCCGATGAAATGCGTGCAACACGAGGCTATGAGGTACATGTTTATCTTCGGTGCTGAATGGAAAGCTCCAAATTGCGATATTGTAATTATGTTATGTCTCTCGTTCACGTATAGGTAACACTGCTGTACCGGCTCGGTGCTCGTTTGTAGTGAGGCGCTTCGGCAGAGTTTCGTACCATCGAGTTCCGTGTTAGGAACTGAAATTTCGCACAAAACGTCACTTTTCTTGATTACCGCATGTACTGCGCTGCCCACACAACTGGTTTTTCATTGAAACCCTTCTGTTAAGCTTTTTAACTCTTGTTTACGGATTTTTCTCATTAGCGTATTCGTTCAATCTTTGTTTGCATAATCCATTTTTGTATGTTGGGGATGTTACATAGCCCCCCAAAAAAACTGTCCACTAACTGGTAATGAGCATTGACCGTTTTTTTGTAAATCCGAATTCCTCTAATGTACCATCATTTTTTGTCTTTGGCGCCGACTTACATACTGGACGCTAATTAGCCTTGTTTTCACTCGAGGGCTTGACCAGCTATAAAGACGCAAGAGCTGGATTTTGTAATTGCATTTCAGCACTCGGAACTTCGGACTGAGACAATGAACGCTCTTTTTCTGGAGACCAGTGTTTTTCTTTCGGCTTTGGGGATCGGCTCTTCGGGGTAAAACAGCGCGTACAATATTACTGCGTCGTAGGAATCGTTCCAGTTTGATTGCATCCGCTCGGTCGTTCCGCGTTATAACAATATGTTTGGCCTGTATGAACACCATCAAGAGAGACAACAAAAACCCTCTTGTATATGTCTTCCTGTCCTCACTGGGAGTTGTTTGGTTGTAAGATGTAGGCTTTGTGGATTAATACCTGTCTTCACTCTCTTCCTTGTCTCCAATGAACTTTTGCTAACCTTCTTTCTCTTATAGTTGTATAGCAGATATGTTTCGGTATCCCTCGCAGTTATGAGTGGTATAGACGTTCTTCGTAAACTGGTGTACACTGATCCGCTGAACAGCATTCCAGTGCTTCAGTATGTTTTATAGATAGAGAACTAGTCAAGCTACTGACAAACGTACTCTTTTTTATTTCATTTTATTCTCCGCTGCGTTTTCACGTGCTGATAACCGGAACTAAATCAGTCACAGATATGGTTTCAAGTTGCTTTCCAATGGTAGATGATGGTAAATTGTTTTTTTTTGCGTCCCGTTTTCATTCGATAATGCACTTAACCCATTTATTTGCCTTTCACTAATCATCTTCATCTCACTCAGATGTTGGCCATGCTTCTACGAAAAAAGCGACCGCTGTTAACAACTCGCATTTTGGACTCGATTCTCAGTCTAACGCTCAGCATGAATTCGTGTATCAGTTTACCGGAGGTAAAATGAGGATTACACTTTTTATCTACTTGCCATCAATTTTGGTATTCTACTGACGTGTTTTTCATTGGCCAGTATTCTTGTTCTTTTCAAACTGAGAAATCGATTCGAAATGTTTGTTGCTAGTGTTAGTTTCATGAGGTGTTCCGTATACCGAACTCGTGCCGATCTTGATGTTTCTTTTCAAGCCGTAAGTAGTCTAAGACTATATAAATTCCAAAACTCTTGGCGTTTAAGTTCCATGAACATTTCCAGTTAACAACTCGGTTACTTGTATCCTACTCTTCTTGGCATCTCAATTGTAAATTATGATTTTAACTCTGCGCTTCTTACAATACGCACGGAGCAATTGCGGTGAATGACACAACTGTGGTAGCCTTGTATTTCGTCCGTCTAACCGCTCGAGCATTGGTCAACAACAGCATAGCAGTATTTGGTATTGTTGTTACTAAAGTTTTTCTGAATTTTAGAACAGTCAACTGAACTTTAAACGTTAGTCAGTGTCTAGCGTGTTATGTTTCAGTTGAGATCTGCATCGAGGTACCTCACTGCTAACGTCGATGCCGACTATCAGTAAACACGGGTGTGGATTTAAATCGTATCTCAGCATCAGCATCACAGACGACCATACGTCAGTGGCTCCCGTCGATGCCTAACTGTCATGTAACAATCAACAGAAGGGAAAGGCTCATTTAAGAGCCATAAGAAGATAGGGTGATACATAATTGTCAAGGACTTCTTTCATATTGATTGAACATCACCGACAATTGATCACAGCTGCTGCATTCCCATGGATTTTGTAATTGACCCCCTGTCGAAAAGAAGCACTAGACTCGAGTTTCGCTCTCGTTAGGGTTCGCCAGTAGTGCATATTTTCGCCACGACTGTGACAGCTGCGATCAGCTACGAGAGATTTTAATCTGTATGAAAAATCAAAATCATCACTGATCAAAACATTCTTGTGTTGTTCATCAGTATCCCACCCAAATGTATATTGTTCGACAACAAGTGTCTTGTGGTGCTGAAGCCGACAACTTATCATAATATGCTTCGGTTTGCCCCTTGTGACCGGAATCTCCTTGTTCACAACAAGAAAGCGATTCCTATACGAATCTTTTCAAATGAAACCAGCCAGAGAGATGATCGAATACCAAAACAATTCATCATCAGCACAATAACGTTTCGTTCACTCTTTTCAATCACGAACGTAAAACATTAGAACATATAGGACATGGGAATAGAAACACGATAGGAACATTCAATGATTGGGGCTACATGAAACAAAGACGGTCGTCAGTTCCAGGAAAGACAAATTGCGCGAGTCAACAGTTTATGCACACACAGAGCGGGACGGTGAGTATTGATCAACATTGCCTCGAAGAAAGCAAGCAGTTTCGGGTTCTGATTACGCAACAGTACTTGAAACGTGAGTACTTGAAACGTGTTGTCCGGGTCAACAGCGTGAGTTGTTTCCATGATGTGCTTTGTGATGGATGAGTTAGGATTTCGTCCTAATCGTTCTGTTGCTAATGTTTGTAGCATCATGGCATGTATCAACCACCTGGGCGTATATTCAGCCGTTCCTTGTTGTGGGCACTGATTTGTTCTGCCGATACGGACGTCACCGCAGCTGCAAGCGAACTGATAGATTGCATGTGAGGCAGAACACTTCGTAGGTCACCATTACGAATAAGCTGACCGACACTACTAGCTGTGAGTAGCAATCGCAATTCAGCCGTAGGGAATGTACGAGTTAGAGCAGACGTCAGTTGTGATATGATTGCTTTTGAAAGATAGTTTCAAAAAGACCTGCTTCTTGGGAACCGTACTCACGACAGTCTTGATCAGTCTTTTCTAGCTGTGCATATCGATAAACTTCTCAGGGTATCCGTTTGCGAGCAGTACCTTTCTTAATTTCTCCTCTTTTCCTGGTAAACAGTCATCGGTGCATATCTCCCGGGCTTTTTGAAACAAAGTTCGTGCCAAGCCTCTTTTGTAAGTAATGCGTGCAAAAGAAGAAAACTGTGAATACTGCCCTCTCCAAGTGGCTTTGCGATGCACTGGACGTTGTAGTGAGCCATCCTGTCATCTGGTAAGTGAAATGTTCGTTTCCTCTTCATGACAGGCAGAAGGATTGAGATGAGCGGAATTGAAACGGCTTAAGAGTGTGGCACAATGAATACTGATAAGTATTCGGGGATTTGGTTTATTTTCAAGTTGAACATCACTCACATTTGATATTAGTGTTGATAACCGAAAAATCATCTACATGTCGCTTATAGAGGCTGACACCATCTATAGCACCAGGTAGTTTCAATTCACTCATTCCTAAAAATATATCCGCAAGTGTAGGATCCAATGGGCCACCCATTGCTACACCATCAACTTGTTCATAGGAGAATCCTCCGAAATCAAAAGAATGTTCCCTCCAAGATATCCGCACGGCCACCCGAGGTGGTTGAAACGTAGAGTATTACAACTTGCTCGAAACGTTGTGTTATTCCCAATCTGTTTATCAATGTTCTCTCTGCATAAAATTATAAGTTACTAAAGATAAAAGGCAAATTTTGTTGGGAAATAAAATCGCATAAAAAGTCAACTGTTTCTCGGGGTGGGGGGGTGCGTTTGTAAATAAAGAGTCAACGTCGATAGAATACATCTTATGTGAACTCACTGATACGTTCTGTGAAGTTTGTACCAGATCGAAGAAATCTTTTACACAATGAGAAGTAAACATCTGATGGATCGGGTGGAGGATATCTACAAGCCATCTGGCAAGCGTGTGGTACGGTGAGTTGTCCATGCACAAGATTGGCCTTAACGGGACACCAAATTTGTGTTTTGGGAGCACCTTTTAACCGAGGTGTGTGGGTTCCGGTTGGCTTAATCTGTTGCGGGGTATACCCATGTAGTAGTATGATTTGAAGCTTCTTATTGAGATCTGTTTGTCTAACAAAATGTTCTTGTCAGCAATACTGTCTACGTGAAATTTTCTCGCGTCAATTCGGATACCTTTCATTTTTGACTCATAATCAGTATTGTTCATGATAACTATGCCGGAACCGGGATTCGAACTCCGGTCACGTTTTCATCAGGCAAGTGTGGCCGGAAGTCGAATCCCGGCCGTGGCAAGGATATGCACTACTGACGTTCTCTAAGGAGAGCGAAACCCGAGTCTGGTGCTTCTTTTCGAAAGAGGCTGGCTGGAAAGTCTATCTGAATAAGCAGGCTGCGATCAAATGTGAGTGATGTTCAACTTGAAAATAAACCAAATCCCCGAATACTTATCAGTATTCATTGTGCCACACTCTTAAGCCGTTTCAATTCCGCTCATCTCAATCCTTCTGCCTGTCATGAAGAGGAAACGAACATTTCACTTACCAGATGACAGGATGGCTCACTACAACGTCCAGTGCATCGCAAAGCCACTTGGAGAGGGCAGTATTCACAGTTTTCTTCTTTTGCACGCATTACTTACAAAAGAGGCTTGGCACGAACTTTGTTTCAAAAAGCCCGGGAGATATGCACCGATGACTGTTTACCAGGAAAAGAGGAGAAATTAAGAAAGGTACTGCTCGCAAACGGATACCCTGAGAAGTTTATCGATATGCACAGCTAGAAAAGACTGATCAAGACTGTCGTGAGTACGGTTCCCAAGAAGCAGGTCTTTTTGAAACTATCTTTCAAAAGCAATCATATCACAACTGACGTCTGCTCTAACTCGTACATTCCCTACGGCTGAATTGCGATTGCTACTCACAGCTAGTAGTGTCGGTCAGCTTATTCGTAATGGTGACCTACGAAGTGTTCTGCCTCACATGCAATCTATCAGTTCGCTTGCAGCTGCGGTGACGTCCGTATCGGCAGAACAAATCAGTGCCCACAACAAGGAACGGCTGAATATACGCCCAGGTGGTTGATACATGCCATGATGCTACAAACATTAGCAACAGAACGATTAGGACGAAATCCTAACTCATCCATCACAAAGCACATCATGGAAACAACTCACGCTGTTGACCCGGACAACACGTTTCAAGTACTCACGTTTCAAGTACTGTTGCGTAATCAGAACCCGAAACTGCTTGCTTTCTTCGAGGCAATGTTGATCAATACTCACCGTCCCGCTCTGTGTGTGCATAAACTGTTGACTCGCGCAATTTGTCTTTCCTGGAACTGACGACCGTCTTTGTTTCATGTAGCCCCAATCATTGAATGTTCCTATCGTGTTTCTATTCCCATGTCCTATATGTTCTAATGTTTTACGTTCGTGGTTGAAGAGAGTAAACGAGATATCAACACTCGCGATCTATGTCTTCTATCCTTATTGGTGAACTAGATCAAGGAAACTCGGTGTTTCAAAACAGCATATTAGGTAAAACCTTGTGCTGAAAACGTACCGTTATGATTGAAGCTCTTATTCATCCTGACAGGCAAAGATGCCTGGAGTTAATTTCCCTTACCTTGTACGGAGGTAGGACTATTTTCTACCATGATATCTTCTCAACATTGTGAACACCGATCACCAGAGTGCAAATTCAAGTCCTAATTACATTGCCTATCCTCTGTTTTTGTATGAGCTATTTCACAATACCCTGTCCCGTCAGTTTTTCTGATGTGTCACGTGTTACCAGACGTCTTTTTCATGAATTTGCCTAAATGTTCTGTAATCGATAAGTGTTCAAATTTTTCAACTCTCTTTTCGATGGAAACTGAATTCTGTAGTTGATTTGTTTAGCCGGATCTCCATTCGCACGGAACTTTATGAAATGGTTTGTGCTCTGGCGTTACTTAATATGCTGCTGCTGGGTTGTTTACGCTTTGTTGCAGATGGTCTTTTCATACAATGTTCCGCCCTCTTGTATGTACACTTCGACGCTTTTGCCCCAATATTTGGTTCCGTTCGTTTGCGTCTCATTATAACAGCTTGTTTCGAAATTCATCAGTTTAACCAGGTGAAACATCCCTGGTTCCTTTGGACCAATCGTGCACATGTTGGATTACATTGAGCGGCCTGAGTAGTTTTTGCGTTTCCTGTTGTCATCGTCAAAGACAGCAATGCATCAACAGCTTGCGCTGTTACTTACCTGCCGTACAACCATGAAAAGAAATGGTAGCTCTTGCTGGGAAAGGTGAGAAAACGGACGGGACCAAATTAACAAAACCAACTCTACATAATCTCATCCATTCAGGTGTCAGGTGCCTAGACCTTTCAAACTATCAGCTAGGCTAAATGTACATACGGCGTCATTAACATGACTGTTTTCTTACAGCTTTCACCGCCCTATGTCATTGACTACACTTACTTCAGAATCGATTCGGCTAAACTACGTCTGGATGCACGCCACTGAGCCCGAGTATGCCTTATGTGCCCGACATCACTTTGAACAGAAAGCACATGCTTTACTATCGATGTTTCGTGCTGAGTTTATGTTTTTCTTAAACCCACGTAAGCTGTCTTGATACTTTGACTGTACCAGCGTAACGGAAAGTGTTTTAAGATTGCTCTAAACGATCAACATCAACCCTTCGGAAAATTGGTTTCGCCAGCGGTTTCCATTCTCCACATTTTCACGGTCGGTTCAAAGGACAGCAAGGATTCCTTCAAAATGGGCATCAACCTTCCATGCTGGGTTTCAATGATGAATTTGTAGCTTAACAACTGTCCTGGTTTATGTGGTATATGTGACGTTGATGTCGGTCACCAAAATATACTGGCAATACCAACTAATCTAAATTACTTTTTTCCCTATTCATGTTCATCTGTCAAAGTAGGTATTTACTGTTTTCACCGTACTTCCTAGATGCTCTTAGATATTCGGTCCGGGCCATTTCATTCAGAAAGATGATTTATCAGACAGGTTCGGGGCACATTGTTCACAACCTAGTAAGCTACACAACGGTTTTACGTGTCGCCTAGGATTTGCCACACACGTATAATGGGATTTAAACCAATTTCATTATAAACATTGCAAACGTGCTATGCCTATTAATCGAATCCCGATCTCCTGCGGTATGTCTTATTCGTATTTCACCAGGTTCAGTCTCCAATTGACCATCCGGCGTTTGAGGATTTGCTGTGTGACCTGGACCTGTGGCGAATTGAGCGGCATAGACCCGAGCTGATAGAACAGGCCACGAATGAGCATGTGAGACACCAACACGAATCAAGCTTATTGACAAAAGCTACCGTGATCGTCATTGAAAATGACTATCGGTTGGTCACCAACCTGCTTAATCATCTGGTTGAACTGTTGTCAGTCCCGTCCAATCAGCGTAGACAATCCTCACTGTTGCCCACGGGCACACCTGGCGGTTCGCGTTTGTCTGGACTATCAACTCAGGTAAATACATATTGCCAGCACGTTCATGCTGTTCTACTCCCTACATCAACGTTTGATTTAAGCCTTTTGTTATGTTTCATCGAAATGACAAGAGTGTGTTTAGAGGTCTCGTCGCACGACAATGACAGCATATCCGTTTGGAATGCAATCTGGTCAACTGGCCGCGAACTGTACAGATTTGCTTCCTTATATTGTTTGAAGCGATTTACTCTCGTTAATTTACCCCAGTGCGTTCCATGCTAAGGAAGCTAGTTCACGCTTCGAACACTCTAAAGTTGTCGATCTTTTTCGCCCCGATTCCATATTGACGAGTCATAAACGACATCAAACGTTTATCTTGCGAACAGTTGTCAGTGTTTCCTCTGTTCAATTGATCCTCCACTTACCGTGTTATTAGTAACCTTCGGTTGAATGTTCACCTAAAGATGACACTCAATGACAGACAGTTTCCACTTCATAACCGTGATCAAAGTTAATAGGTCTGAAAATGATCAACAATAATATGATGTTGGTGACATCGCTCTCAGGTGTCACGAATACCGTATGTGATCGTGAAAATCCATACGGTGACAACTTTGTTATCAAAGTCTTTATGGATAATTTAGGCCTTAGCACAATGTCTTGAATTGGTCTCCGGTAGCAGTGAATACTTCACATGCAATCTCAGGAGCTATGTCCTACCGATGGTGACCCAGCAAAATCTGATGCACAAGTTTCGCTGCATCGATACGCTTGAAGCGAACCGACTAGCGTCCATTGACTCCCAAAACAGAAACCACGCTTTTAAGAGCTTTGCCGGAATCAGATTAGGTTCTCCAGTACGACCTGCAGTGCGTACTGGTACTTCTCTAACGACAACAGGGGGATATGATTCACCTATGACTCGACTATGCTAGGCGGTATGGTGATCACATTGGTTGAACCAGTCACATGAGACAAATCATTGAATGGAGGCCTTACGACTTGTAGTTTCTTGGTTCCCCGATGTGGTTTTCAAATGAGATTGGCTTTCCTTTTACGAAAAAAGGCACCAGTTCTAGCCTGGTACCACAACTTACCCACTGTCCTCCGGTACAAATGAATTTGGATGCGAACCCCAATTGTTCTGTTCTCTGGGTTCAGGCATCCTGTCAATATCTCTAGCCCACATAAAACCATGACTTCTTGCTCACTGAGTAATCTTGTGCTGCTTAAACCGTCTTACAGTGTCAGTCGGATAAGCTGGTCTCCCCATTTTTGACTCCTCGTGTTCATTACCTGTCCACCACCGGTTAGATAGCGAGTTCCAGGGGTCATACTCCGATAGGTTGGTTCTCCATTTTTTGCGACCGAGTTTTTATATCCATCAACCCTCACTCTGAATCAGGCAGTTCAACAATCTGCACCAGGTTGGACGCCGAAGGTATTGTACACTGACCATTGTTGCGTTTCGTAAACTAGAATTCAAGATGGGACTCTGCGGATTGACTCTTCGATACTCCCACCCTCCAACAACCATTGGTATTGTGTACATGAAGTCATCCCCTGGCCGCTGTTATCTGTAAAGTTAGTGTGGGTGCCTCAGTCGAAATCCTGCTGAGAGGCTGTACTCTCCTAATAGTTGGTCACACCTTATACATTTGACCGGCTCCACCAGACCCAAATTCGTTTCACAGTCAAACAGTCCAGCACTGTCAGGATACACACTGCTCATTATTTCCTTATTTCGCACTGGCAAACCTACTTACTGCTAACGGATGTTCTTACTGAAGACTGGTAATGATTCTGAAACACCGACGGCCTAAGACATCATTTACAAGGACTTACGTGGTCTTACAGTCATGCCATGTCTTGTCCTACATGTGGTAGACGCCGTTTGTGGTTCATCTGTACGACATAACGCTATGCGTGGACTAATATACCTCATCTCTCCTGTTGACTTTTCTAGTAACCGAGACTTCTCTAGTGTTCTACCTAACCCGTTTCTCGATCGTTATTCTTCTGAGTCTGTTGGTTTTTCTCCATTCCAACTACTCAGCTTCTACATCCCATTTGGACCCTTGTGTTTGATCGCATCATCTTCCTGTTAATGAACGCTCACTCACCCACCCAAACTTGGGCCGTGTTGCCTGCTCCCTCCACTCGTTTCACTCCTCCCAATCGTCCGGTTGATTCGATCACTGTTGTATCCGGTCGGTCTTCTCTTTTGGACGCTGCGATGCTCTTCATACGTACCTATTTTTCAAATTCCGTTTCTCGTCGTGGTCTCTTACAGTAAGTCCGTTGTGTTGGTCATTCCAGTAAATGCGTGATTACTGATGAGTTGTCGTAGATTGCATTGTACTTTCCACTTGATCTTGTCGTTGTGTCTGCGGTTGTTACCTCGTCAGGTTCTCAGGCCTCTTCAACTAACCGATTTGCGGTACATTTATCTGACAATTATGAATTAATGCGCTCCAGCATTGTTGGACTCAATTGTTCTCGTATTGGTCTGTTTTTCTTATAATTTTCAACTCTGCTGTAACCCTGTATGCCACAAAAATAATTCTGGAAATCTTACCTAACATCTGTTTTCATGCCATTGAATCAGCGTGATCTGCTAATTCCTCAACTGTCTACGGACAAGGATTATTGACCAGTCATTCCAACCAATCACAATCAAAGTCTAAACCTAAACGAAGCCGAGGGTTTGCCGTCACACTCATGTCTACAGCCTGGTGCAGTAAAATTCGCCTGTTCTACACTCAGCATCCACTTGCGAACGTGCTTTGAACCAATCGGGAAACGCAACTCAATGGAGTCCGTTCTTAGTGCAGAGTGGCTACCGTGGGTACATGATTTGGACAGAGTGGACGGTAGTGAATGTGAGAACTGGGTCGACCCGAAACTCATCAGTAGAGCTCTTACCCGCACGTCTTGTTCTCTGATGTACAGAACGTGGTCAGTATCTGTTTTACCCATCAGGCAGTTGGCGTTCAAACTTGCTTAACCGTCCGTGGGAATCACTACAACCAGCACAATGAACAAAAGGTCTCAGTTTATCAAGCCTTTTTGTTCGTTGGTTTAAGTTGCTTTTGTTGCCGATGATCAAAAAGCCTCTCCGCTCGTCAGGAAATTAACTGACTGCGTTCGTCCGTCCATATTCACATTTCTGTTCAATGTTCATGTAAAGCGATGAGTTAATTCTTCTGCACCGTTGCGTTGTTATGAGTCAGTTCACGTGTTGAATGGAAAAGGTGGACCTCATTTTGCTGTTCTAGAGATAGTTGTTGAGGGATTTGTGTAGGACGTCAACTGTTTCAAAAACACCAACCAAGGGAATAACAAGACAACTTCCGTCCGCACCAATTGCAACCTCTCCGGCGCTTAGCAACCGGGACACTACTCATTGCTTTTTTTATCCCGTGGGGTGTCAAATAACGTCCTCGGTAGACGTTTTATTCCAGGGTGATTGCACTTTGAGCTGGATGACCCACCGTATTTTCTGTCGTTTAACAGAGGATGTCAATCATTTAAGCGCCGTGTTCGAGCCGTATTTCTTTCAATGGCGATCGACCACTGGTGACAAGGAACAATTTTTTAGGCGTATTGACATATCCTATTTTCTCATATGGGTCGCGTTGAACACTGTATGTGAAAGGACTTGGGGTACCAAGCAGCCTATTTTGAATAGTTTCTTGGGATGAACTGCCTCCGTCACTTTTGAAGACCATCGAATTTGCCTTTATCATAACTCCATTCTACATTACAAGTTTTGCAAAATGGGACCGAGAGTAGAAGGAGTACTGCAAGTGCAGTGCATGCCAGAGATCAGCGCGCTCCCCTGTGATCTTCCGGATGAGCTTTAACTCAACTATGCTCTTTCTTTCACAACCGTCCAGCTTGTGCAAGTTACGCGCTGGTGGTTGCGACAGTGCAGTTGGATTGGAATGTCGTTTTTCTGTTGGCCCAATCCACTTTTTCAAACGGACGCTGCATGTGTGTAAGTCGGTCTGCGCATGCTTGTATGTTATCCTAAGCGTTCACCAAAAACATCCGTTCTCCGACCCAATGCAAACCTCTGAGCTGTTCAAAACAACGACGTTGGAACACCTTCATGATTAGATTTTGAGGCCAATAGCTCTTTACACCTGTGTTTTTCTTGGGAATTATTTTTTCTACTCTTCATTCTTACCAGTGCAATCGTCCGAGCTTACGTGTAGGTAAACATTCCTCTTCAGAAAAAGAAAATTACGGTATGAGATTTTGTAGTTTCCCCCTGGATTAACTGGATTTGTTGATTTCATTCTTAGCATCTAATGTTACACAAAAATTACTACCACATTACTACATATAAGGGTTTTTATGTTTTTGATATGTTTTAACTTGCAATTCTGTAGGAAATTTCAATAACTCCAGTTTTCATGGAACAGCGTGGTACATTTGACGAACAAACGACGGACGCCTTTGATCAATGCTTGGAATTAAATGAAGTGTTCAAATGCATCTCGTCTTAAAGACTTGAAAATTACCCATTACCGCGTTTTTCTTATCATTTGAGGAAAAAACGTTTTCAAGGAGTTGAGTTTTCTTACTGACGCAGAAAAATGAAGAAGCGAAGTTGTATTTGCAGGGCATAAACATTTTGTGTGTGAGAAAACAATAAACCGTTCTGTACGAGCATCGTTGTGATGTGGATGGTTAATGTTTCGAAGTAACATTTCTGCCAATATGTACGAAAAATTTAGAGAAGGTGTTCAATAGCACATACACTTAAATTTTCGCTGGACCCCTCCTTACACAATGATTGTGTTTTTTGAAGAGGTCAAAAACACGGTACAGATGAAGTGCAGCATGCGAAATGAAAGAATATGTGCAATCGGTTCGAGAATTAAGGAACGTCCACCGTAGTTTTGACGGTCGATTCATCTTTACTTTGAAACGATTGTTCTGAGTGTACTTTTGGAGGTTGCCATTTCCTTGTTTTAAAATGGTCTGTAGTACTTCTGTTGGCAGATAAGAAAGTGTAGTTACTCACTATACTGTTGCGCGTCTCTCCTTCATCTGTTAGAAACAGGTTTACCGGTTGTCCACAAACTAGGCTATCGTGAACACCGACAGATTCGCTCAATCAGCGAGCGTCTACCGTCAAGGGTCAGGTAACACACCATGTTATATCTCGCAGGCGAGAATATTCCATTGCCAGTTTCATCGTGCTAGTGCCTGTGTTACTCACCAGACGGGTCAAAGTGTAGCGGGGGCAAACATTTTCATTTAAAAAAAAATACCATCTAACAGGTATGAATGAGAATCTTTTAGGTTTTCAAACGTCGAGTTTCATCATCATCATCAAAACAGCCATGAGCCTGACCAAAAGGTACTGTGGCTCGGGCCGCCGCTCACCTCAACAGTGACGTGGAATATCCTAAAAGGAAAGAGTACTACGAAGGACAAAAAAGATTGAAGAAGACTAAATGGAAGAACTAGAAATGGTATGGATACAGGTACGCCATTGACTGCGACACACCGCCATCTCGGATAGCGTCTCTAACCAACGGTTTGAGTGATCACGAGGACCCCA
>QNGE01000737.1:141774-190213 GCA_008508345.1 Paragonimus westermani
GCTTTTCGTCTGACTGCTCCCCTTTGGCCTGTCTGACAAGGTTGCACCTGGAAGGACCGGAGTCCTAGTCAGCATAGCCCGCCGGATCAAAACAGTACACAAGCCCGACCACCACGTCAAGGTAGCAGTATAGGTCGTCGAGTTTACAAACTGAATCACCTACGCGAATTAATCGACCAATTTTCCTACCTACTTTATAGTACTGGTTAGTTATGGATTTTGGTTTTATGCACCTTGAACACTACTGACTTTCTGATTGTTACTCCCGAAAGAACGTGGTTGAGCTTTAAGGTATGATAATTCAGTCGAGCCTAGTGCGCGATCAGTAGCGCGGTGAACAGTAAGATTGTTTCATAAAAGCGTGGCCAGAGTTTTGGTCCCGATCGTGGCAATGATGTGCCATACTGACGAGCTTCAGCCGTAGTGAAACTCGAGTCTAGTGCTTCTTTTCGAAAGTGGCCGACTGCAAACTCCATGGGAATGGGGCAGCTGTGATCACTTGTGGGTGATGTTCATCTTATACTACATTGTCTGCTAATTACATTGGTTGTTCGCTGTGCCATCAAGTTTGGCAGAGTGTGTAAACAAGGAGCGTAGGTGTGCGGTAATACTGGCAATACGTGCATCAGTATTTCCACAAACCTTGTATTCATTTTTGAAAGAATTAGAATTACCTTATACCTTTTCTTCTTCAAGCTGTATGTTTTGGTGATATTAGTGGAATATTCTGTTTTTTTAATCAGTTTCAGCAGCTTCCGTACAAATCACCAATACATACGTTAAAGGTATTGCACAGTATGAGAAACCGCTTCTTGAGACCCTCCTGCTTCGATAGATAGTTCAATGCGGTATTACACAGTTTTTTTGTCGGGGTGTACGAAAATGCAGGTTTCTGTGTACGTGACACTCCAACTTCTATTCCTCAGCCTTATTAGGTTACTTATGCATGACACCTCTTGATTATTCAAGCGAATCAAACGAAGCTTACTAGATTAACTGTTTCCGAATGCGCACGTGACGGTCGGTATCTCTATGAGTTCCTGCGGCTCATGAGAAAGAATAAGCTGAAGATGACGTACAGCAACCTCAGGTGTATTGTGACTGCACATGTGGAAACTGTACAATCGTCACTAGTGGATTTGCGTCAAACACACTGCCGTCTTTTTTACATCGTAGAAAGCTTGTCATTGTGCTGTCGTGTAGTGTTTACACAGTTCTGTAAGACGGCCATCGATCGTACGAAGTGGACTTTCATCAATCGTTTGCAGAAGTCACGTAAGAAAAAACCAATTCTGCTGGGTCCCAGTAGGAATGTATTGAACTGTTCTTCAGTGCAGTTGAGTTCTTTGCTCTTAGAAGCCTTAGCTCCGAGTCTAGCTTATAAAATACCATCACATGCGCCTAATCATATTTATGTTGAAGCCCAGTTTGAGAAACTTTTTGATCAAATCTCAGGTCTTCAGCCAACTACTGCTGACAACCTCGGATGGCCGAAAACCAAACACATTGATACAGCTAATGGTTTTTTCATAAATTTGATCAACGGCGGGTGTGCTATCATGAAGCAAGTTATACAACCACGAAAAGAACTTAAATCAAAAGGCGTAGTAGTACTTAAGCCAGACTAGCGCTCCGAGGTAGTAGTCGAAACGATGTAGCAGTCCCAGGACACTGAGCACAAGTATCTCTTAAGATGGAGACGACGGACGATCAGATGCAATGAACCGATCAAACCCATTCAAGTCGATCCTGGGAAGCAGGCCCATGATTGAACCTGACAATGTTCAAAGGGGAGGCATTAGAGGAGTTCATTTTTTCCGTCCAAAGCCACCTCCTTCTTCAAGAATGAGCAGGAATGTCGTGAACAGTCGGGAGGTAGCCTTCGCTATTTTCTCATCTATTTGGTCTTTATTCCTCCATGCTCATTGGTGGTTTAGTGACCTCGGCTACTTTTTGGTGTCTGTCTGGTTCGGGTATGTTTGTAGGTCGTTATGAACCGTATAGATACTTTGAAATTTCATCCTTGTGACACTCGTTGTTTCAGCGGAACAAAGTTACTTTTTGCACCCGTCTTTTGGTTTGTCTTGGGCACAGTTAACGCGGACTGCCGCGTTATTTTCGGACCAAGACTTCCCGTGTTGTTTATTATGAGGAGGAGAATCCGATTTCTGCCGGTCGCATTACTATACCCGGGACGAACCAGCGTATGGAGTCGAAGGTTTACAACCGAGTTCCTTAAACCGCGTGGGTCATCCACACCTCAGCTCTATTGCGTCCCTAAAACACAAGTTTGGAATGCCTCCTAAGCCTATCCTGGCGATGACAAATTCTCCGTTCCATAAATTGGCACGCTGGTTAGTCACTATCCCAACTCCATTAAAACAAGAGTTTCAGGCACATTCGACTAAAAATTCTTCCGAATTGGTCAGTGGCTTGGACAATATCAGTCTTGCTAATGATGTAGTGTGTTCTGTAGACGTTCAGTCACTGTTCACTAATGTCCCGCTACATGGAACAATTGACTATATTTGTGGGCTCGTTGAAACGAGCCACATTAATTTGTCCCTGGCCAGTGGTATCTTGAGGTTTAGTGTTATACACTACTACTACTACTACTTTCAAATAGAATGGGTCAGCGATGGGAAGTCCATTGGGACCCCTCTTAGCAGATTTCCATTTTAAGGATTGTACGTCAGTTAGCCGCAGATATAGCGAGTCTGTCATACTAAAAACGGCACGTTAGTGGCATTTTAGTGTCTAGTCAGTTCAAATAGGCAATAGATACCCTAGTGCAGCACTTAATTAGTTGTCATCTCAGCCTGAAAGTGACATGTGCATTTGAGACTGATAATTGTTCGTTGTTTCTAGATATACTCATGAGTTGTCTGGGAGGTGGCTCTATTAAAAGAGCTGTCCATAGGGAATCCACGTGATCCGGTCAATACGTAAACTTCATACGTAAGCTTCACACGGTCCATCACAAACGCGCACTAGTGAATGCACTATTCACAGGCGTAAGACGAATCTGTACACAGGACAATCTTGTGAGGGGACTAGAGTTGATGAACGTTTTACTGCAATTGAATTATTATTCAAAATTTTCATAGAAAGGCATATTAGATCGAAACTGCCATCCGAACAGGTGGTCACTGTGAGAAAGAAGAAGGTTTACATAGAGTTTCCTTTTAAAGGTGATCACACTGTGCATCAGACAACGCAAAAACTGATGAATTCGGTTGAAAGAACATGTAACATGGCCGAACTTTGTGTATTAGCTCGAACCTAGAAGCTGTCTGTGCCTTCAATCAATGGAGATCAGCCCGTCGGTGCCGCCTTACTTTATATCTACCAATTTACATGTAACTGCAAAGAAAGTCACAAAGGCGCAACTGAGTAGTAGTGCATGATCTCTAGAGTGAGGGAAAATTCGCCGAACTGGGTGCTGAACTCCGTATTATCGAAAAACGGTAGTATCATTGAAACACGCAAACAACGAGTGTCCGTAGTCGCAAGACACATCCTGACAACTGGTCACTTCATCGACTCTGCTTGTGCATTCAGAATCTTATTAAGTCATTCCAATGCAACATTCTTGCGGTTTGCTGATGCTGTCGCAATCAGTCGACTGAAGCCTGTCCTGTGTGTTCAGAAACAATTGTTCATGAGCTTGACCCTGCCCTAAACTTAGTGATCTTCCCTAACCCATCGATCGACCATCCATCCCAACCACCCCTAATTGTTTGACATAAAAAATCGTTTCATATTATTGTAAATTTGGTACTGAAGTGTCAATGTGAAATACTTGCATCTACCACTTTTTGTGTTCTAACGGTTTTGTTCAAACTTCTGAAGGAAACGAACTGTTTTAAATGGTTCTAAATCGTTTGATTCAGGAAAATGGCAAAATGTACGGATCACTGTTTCCGGAAGTGTATCTTTCAAATAGGTTCCGACCACCCAAGACAGTGGGTTTCACCGTCTTTCTTAACAGGGTTGACCAAATTCGGGGTTATTGAAAATGCGCATCACTGATTTACTAATTGGTGTGGCTTGGTTACAGTGTATTACTCCATGGACCCAACCCGAATTGACTAATCTCTGACGCTCGAAATCGTTGGTTCTATCGCCTGATTTGTTACTTCCGAATAACATCTCCATAATAGTCTCACTTCGTGCTTCATAGCCGTTGTACTAACTCATGTGTTCCACTAGACTTCACGTGCACACTGCCATCTCTGTCCATTCAGCTTGCGTGTTGATTATCTGCTGGCCCACTTTCGGTTTTCAACTTCCCTTTTTATCAGAATTGGTCAGCTGATGGCGTGGACACTGCCGGGTGCCGATGTGGACGAAACCGAGATGCCTTTTGAAAAACAGTCTATGGTCAATGAACCAAGCACTGCAGGTACAGTTAATCTGAGATTGTTGGCCGATGCACTTTCAAATCATGCTGATGTTTGACTGACATTTTGTGTTTGCTTTTTCGCCGTCATTTCTCTAGTTTCATGGTTCTTGTTTAGGTGCGGTGTTCTTTCATAAGCTTCGCTTATCATCTGTTAAGTCTTGTTGAATGCCTCACGTTCACTTGGTTCCAGGTTTCAGGGTTATTCGCTGATCATGGATATGTTGCGAACAGTTTATGATATCAATTTACAGGACGGGTATACCTGTTCCAATAATACGGTATTGTGACCGACCTTCGCCTGTACCAGCGTGAACGTACCAGTGGTGAACCGAACTTAAAGACACAGTAATGTCCCGTTATGTTTCAGACCCATTATAAACATATGGACGGATATGCAAAATTTAAAGCGTATATTCGCGCGTATACTCCAGGTCCTCTTATTATCGACCCTTGTTTTCGTCTGCTCTTTTCCCATTGTGTCTCATAATCTCCTTGCCGTCTGACTTAGTAGTATTTTTCCCATCTTTTTCCTTTGTCATCCGAGCTCACGGCTATTTTTTTCTCGTGTTCCCCCTAAACAAAAACTGTAACCCGCGACTCATTTAGTTCGTTCATTCTGTCAAGTGTAGATCACAATCCTCATTCTTTGTGTGTGCTGTAGGCGATTTACATAACATTCCCATTTGCTAACTCTTTACTGTTGGCCTTTTTCCAATGCGCTATTTGACCACGTTGCATTTGAATAGTTTGTGCGATTCACAAATCAGTTTAAGTTAATGTGGGCGTCGTTCCCTTCTTCTCTTGCCTCCGCCCCCTCGTTTTATTCTCACTGCAGAATTAATTGAACGACAAGAACGTTTGATCAATTTGCGGAATTCCTCTTTTGAAATGCTTCTAAAACTCATATCGGACTCGCCAAATATCAATAAGAAGTAAGCCCAACTAGCACATCTTGTTTCTACTTCCTATTCTTTTGCACTCATCCAGTTTGATTTCAGTCTACTGCTTCACTTCTGTTTACACTATTTTTGTCCCCACCCCATTTCATCTGTTTTCTTTCACATTTCAGACTATGTAACGAGATAGTCACTGTTCTTGGATTCGACTGGTTGTACTTGTTTCTTCGCCCGTGTGTGCATTCGTCTACTGTCGTACTGGCTTTACATCTACTGCTTTTGATCATTCTGAATCCGGGCTATTACGTCTCTAGTGCAAATCCGCTATACGATTGGTCTAATAGATTTAGATCAGTTCCCGCCAGTAAACCACACCCCAGCGCGAAATCGAATCAGGACGTTACTGGTGGTGTTGGATCTCAGGATGTGGCAACGCCGTTTGGTTTGGACACGGATGGCTTATCGGCGTTTCGTATTGGTCTTCCTGCTGGCAGATGGTTATGGGGCTGTGAATTACTTCTAAAACGACGACTTGGGCTAATGCTCGGTTCGTATTTTTGTGTACTGTTCACTAACCTCACATTCATTGCCGCTGGGTAGTCTATTCTCTCGCATATTTAAGGGATTCAGCATTGTTAAGATGCCAACGCGTCCACCTCACTAAGCAACGTTGGCTTATTTGCTTGTCGAGCTTCCAACAGTTTGTTCACTACTTCGAATCAGTCACCTGTTGTAGCAGATTCCATTGTTGTGTTGGGTGGCCTAGAACTTAAGAGTGGACTTCCGATGTTGAATATTTTCCAATTAATTTTTTTCAAGTGAAGCATGTGTGTAAATTGAATAGATGTGTCATTGACACTCGCTTGCATCTACATACGGTACCATGTTTATTGTCTGCGCACTGTTCTGCACATGCATCACATCTCTTAAGGATTCAAACGTTCCCTAGACATCCCCAATGAAACTACTTGTCCCCCTGTCATTATGCTTCTTTATCGTTAGGTGATAACATTTCCATTTTGGATTGGGACACCATTAGTTCAAACCGGATCATTGACTGTCAACTGGTGTATATGATTCGTTTGTCACCAAGCATCTTTGTGGATTAGGTTGTCATATTCTTATATTGAATTCGTTGCTTGCGTTTCGAAACTGCGTATCCATAGGATAAGCTGTCTAATTTCACATGAAGCATGAACCATGTACGTAGCCCTGTTTACTTTGTTTAGCTGCACGTCAATCTTAACAACTTACATCCTTAATGAGCTCGATTTTGTTACTAGTTTGGTTTGCATTAGAACTCAGAACTTCTGTGGGAGCAATTCATCGTAGACTGTATTTATTTATATGAATTAGCTACTGGCTCACTTAGGTTTCCAATGCGCGTGATGGTTACTCATAAGTTCGAAATTGTTTGTTGATTGCGAATCTATTTTTTCGGAGTGCTCCATTGCGAAATGCTGAGTGACTGGTTTTCGCTGTAACCTTATTTTCAGACGGCGCATGTAACTAGCGCTGGACAATTGTTACATTTCTGTTCCATGTACCTGTACTGAATCACGCTATCGTTTTCTAGGAAATTCCCATTTACCCTATTTTCCTTCCAGACAGTACCAGTCGACATTCCAGGCATGCCTCTCGACGCGCCACTGCAGCTGTTCGTGAATTTCACCTAGATTCTTGCCAACAACCTGGATTTGCAGTCCTCAAAGCCCTTCTACCTCATCATTCCCACGTTCCACAACTATATTACTTGCTGACTGCTTTGTTGCTGCAAATTCCAGTACGACACATTCCTGTTGATTTTCAAGTAAGCTACGTCATCTCTGGTTTCGATGGCCAACCGTTCCTTCGAGTGAAACTTATTGTGCTTTCTGTTGTGAGTTTTCTTTTTACTGCGACAACTGTAAATAAGGTCGCCGAGACCTACTCAGAAGTGGTCATTACTCACAAACGAAAGTGTCCTATCGTCCAGATATGATTATTCAGTCGTGTCTAGTGCGAGATTATTAGCACGGTGAACAATACGTTTGCTTCATGAAAGCGTAGCCGGATTTCTGATCCTGGTCGTGGCAGGGATGTGCACTACTGATGCACTTTAGTAAGAGCGAAACTCGAGCCTAATACTTATTTTCGAAAGCGGCTGACGGGAAAGTCTATGAGTATGCGACAGCTGCCATCATATGTGTGTGTTGTCCAAATTGGAGTGAATCAGGAGCAGTGTACAACTTTCAGCCAACGCGCACCAAATGTGAAAAATGCATGGCTGTCGCTCTCAATTCACTTGACCTTTACTTGTGTGCACTCGTATATCGGTATACTTCGCCTAGACGACTTTTTTCTGATCACCCACTGTTCTTCAACTGGTCAATTTTTAAAGCGAGCCTGTGCACGCTTCGCCCAGGTGAACATCACATCTCGAATACTGCACACGCCTATGTGAAAAACGCCCACGCAATTTTCTTAAAAAGGGTTATGCTCTCGCGTTTCGATTTGTTTTTCTGTTTGTAAGCAGTATTGCACCGACTCTGCGCATTGTTGGTAGGCTCAGCATTACATCGCTGTTTTACGTTTTAAAAGAATGATCCCCCAAAATATACTCGAAAACGGGAAATGATAAAGCCAACGATGTCATGTACAAATGCGTCTTAATTGGTCTAGCCTACTTCGATGCCTTAATAACGCTGGTACCATAGTCAGCTGTTTATCCGTCTCCGTCGTTTTGGGACATGTTCATTTTATTGGTCTCAAATATTTTCTATGGATTGAAGTTCAAGTTGTCATACAGATTAATGTTAGCACTTACTGAGACATGTTAGTCTCTGCTTTTAAAGCTTGCTGCTGTGTCGTACAGTTAGTATTCTTGCATGTCCATGCTCTCATCAGGCTTTCGGGACATCGGCGTCTTGAGATATCTGATTATTTTAATCGAATTACACTGAAAACTAGTAGACTTCCGGTTAGTTCTTGTAGCTTGAACCATTGTCATTGTGATCAGCAGGAAGCCAGTTCACTTCGTCCAGTTGTCCGGGATTCCATATAAGTGTGAATTAAACAACCATCACCATCTATTGCGGAGATGTCCAATATAATCATGGTTACGCTTACTTCTGGTTTCTTACTTGCGTACCCTCCCCTCCAACTTGCTTAAGCGAACTTTTGACTAAACTGTTCTCTTCGACATCTCAGTTGGTGGCCAATTTTTGTTACCCTTTGTCGGTCATTATCCCGGGCTATCCAAAATCGGGCGAACGACTAAGGGTCGCTTGTACAGACGAATGAAGAGTGTTTATTGGACAAATGAGCGGTATTCATGAAAGAGCACATTGGTTATCTTTACCGGGTAGCAAACGGCAGATTGTTGGTCCCACGAGGCATCTGGGTCAGGAGTTAAACGTTATCAGGGGCTTCAACACAAACGTTCCACAGGATTGAGTGCAATTTGACCGAAACAGCGGTGGTCACAGACCACTCATAGTTTGGGTTTGCTCTCTGATACTGTCAGGAATTTGCCCATTCAGATATGTAAGCAAAACTTCCAAATTAATGATTGCTTTCTCGTCGCACGCAAGAGGGAACGTAAACTATCAGTAATTGTGTGATACATGCATTCCACGATACCCTTGTGTGAATCCACCTTCATGGTGTAGTTATATTAAACCTATGCGCTTTCAACCCTGATCATCACAACCGCAAACAAAAATACATCAGTGGTTCTCATTAACGCTTGACCGCCACACAATCAAAGAAAAAAAGTAAATCTAAGCCCTGGCCAGGAGTGAAAAAGACAAGAAAGGACCTAAATGCTGAAAATAGTTACGTCTACATCTATTCACTCAACATCAAGATGCCTACACTTTACAAGTGAACAATCGAGCAATGAGTGAAAGTAAGGCGTCCTCAACAAGACACCTTCCTTAGGACATCCACTGCCCCGCGTCATTAGGTGCACTCACTACACAGACAACGCGGCCACAAAACGACAACATTCACGTCACTGCGTTCGGTTAGCCGCTATCTGACCTAACGTCTCCCAGTGCTGACTCAGTGAGTCTCAGAGTCCGCGACTCGGAAGACGAATCGGACCTATAGTGGCCAACCGTTTGGCGAACGATTTCATTTCTGTACGCCAGGCCATCATCTGTTCGCCTCGGGCTTCACGCCGATCGGGCGCGGTATCGGCAAGGAGTGTTCGATGTGATAGACAACCTGCTGAGATCCTTGGCATATGACCTAATCGTGTAAGGCTGTGCAAATGTAAGGATTGAGCAAAGGGTGGATTGACGTGGCAGTCACTACCAACTCCCCACTTTTTCACCTCTTCCTTGCTTACTGGTTGGTGTCACCCGGTGTGATCGGTGTTCAAATGCCTGAAGATGGTTCACGTCTTCTACTGTGAGCGGCCGTGTTTAGCTGTTGCGTTATAGTACAGCTGCTGCTGCTGACATATATACGCAACCCTTGCTAAACGGCGTGTGCATCGAACAATCTATAAATTAAGCCTAACAGTTGTTGTCTTGAAAATCATAATAGCTGTTGGACCCAAATTGCACAGACCATTGATGCAACAGGCACTGTTATCCTGTTGGAGATACCCGAGATATTCGCCAACAATCAAAGAAAAAAAGTAAATCTAAGCCCTGGCCAGGAGTGAAAAAGACAAGAAAGGACCTAAATGCTGAAAATAGTTACGTCTACATCTATTCACTCAACATCAAGATGCCTACACTTTACAAGTGAACAATCGAGCAATGAGTGAAAGTAAGGCGTCCTCAACAAGACACCTTCCTTAGGACATCCACTGCCCCGCGTCATTAGGTGCACTCACTACACAGACAACGCGGCCACAAAACGACAACATTCACGTCACTGCGTTCGGTTAGCCGCTATCTGACCTAACGTCTCCCAGTGCTGACTCAGTGAGTCTCAGAGTCCGCGACTCGGAAGACGAATCGGACCTATAGTGGCCAACCGTTTGGCGAACGATTTCATTTCTGTACGCCAGGCCATCATCTGTTCGCCTCGGGCTTCACGCCGATCGGGCGCGGTATCGGCAAGGAGTGTTCGATGTGATAGACAACCTGCTGAGATCCTTGGCATATGACCTAATCGTGTAAGGCTGTGCAAATGTAAGGATTGAGCAAAGGGTGGATTGACGTGGCAGTCACTACCAACTCCCCACTTTTTCACCTCTTCCTTGCTTACTGGTTGGTGTCACCCGGTGTGATCGGTGTTCAAATGCCTGAAGATGGTTCACGTCTTCTACTGTGAGCGGCCGTGTTTAGCTGTTGCGTTATAGTACAGCTGCTGCTGCTGACATATATACGCAACCCTTGCTAAACGGCGTGTGCATCGAACAATCTATAAATTAAGCCTAACAGTTGTTGTCTTGAAAATCATAATAGCTGTTGGACCCAAATTGCACAGACCATTGATGCAACAGGCACTGTTATCCTGTTGGAGATACCCGAGATATTCGCCTATCCAATTTACAAGGTTTACAGGTTCGTAGTGGAGTTGGACGGTTGTGGTATGATCTGTTCAACTTGTCTTTGTTCACTTGTGAAGAAAATGCTGAACTGGTTCATTGAAGTTCCAAGAGGGAACAGAAGTACGGTCTGCTGTGTTCCTCTGACAGACCACTCAGCAATACATTTTTTCCCGCTCACTTCTTGCTCATTCCCTTACAGGCATATTACGAGTATGTTAGCGTGTAATATGGGTTCAGTGGTTTGAACTTAATATGTTACGCACGAAAACGTAAGCTTGTTGCAACTCACTTATGCAAAATTATGTGTAACTTACCTAATGGTCCTTTCGTTTTATGGTAAAATGTGTGTATAGTACACAAGGTTTTTGTGGTTAGATGCAATGTACGTGAAACGCCATGATACACCATATATATAGCAACCGTGTTGCAAAATCCCGATATGAAGTTCGGCACATTGAGACTGCATCATGTAAACACTCGTTTGTACCAGACATTTTCTCCGCAGTGCGTCTATGTGGATCGCTTTTGTTGTTTCCTCGCGTCCACGACTCTCTAAAATTAAGGTTCCTTTCGAGTTGAACGTTTTACTCGCATTTCCTTTTACTTACTGTCTTTTATTTTGGCTACCATCCTTCGTGACCAGAAACTTGATGCGCAATCATGGTTGGATAAACTCGAGGTAATGACACATTGACTGTCCCATACTCTGTTGTCTCACTGTCACAACTGCTAATTCTTTGTGCTCCAGATACGGTCACTGCATGTTGACAGCCCACTTTTATTTCGGCGTATTGTTTCTTTGTGCATCTTGCGCATAGCTTCACTCATGTGGCGTGTACTTGGTTTTGCCGCATTTTTTATCCGTGTTCATTCCTAGCATATTTATGGTTGCCAGATTTGTTCCAGTAATTGCTACATTCACTGCTATTCATCACGGACACTACATCGCATGAATATCATCCTGTTTTTGCTGTGTTCTCTTGTATACTATTCCGCTTAGTATAATCGTTTGATTGTTCTGTTTACAAGCGCTTAAAGATTTTCGCCTCTGCCACTTCGAACGAAAGTGCATCTCCCGCCGCTGGGAGTGATTTTTATGGCCATCCAACGTTATGCACATTCTAACCGTCCATTCTTGATGGCTTCTCCAATTGGACCTCAGTTGTGTTAATTTCAAGGACTGCGTATCGTATCATATATCATATCCTGCCTCAAATGTAGGCTGTTTTGGTCGAAAACGTAATCTTTGTGACTAACATGAATTGTACTATTTAACTACACCCTCCTCAGAGTTTTGTTGGGATTTGAACGCAACTAGTGTACACTGTCCACAGTCCAAAAAAGTTACAGGCCATCCGATATGGTGGCTTAATTAAGTTTAAACAGTTGTTTTGTCGGACTTCCTTGTGTCTTCCTATCTCATTACCCTTCTGTGGAACAAGAGGAATTGCGTCACACTGGTCGTTTGACATTGTTGCTAGATCACGATCATTCATTGGTGGTGCTATTCGAATGTTTTTGCTAGTTTTATTCAAGGAGTTGCGGATTAGCATGTTTCCAGGTTATTCCCGTTAAAACTTGACTTGCTGTAAAGTAAGTACTGTTTACGTTGAAAGGTCAATGAGCATGTCTCATTTTCCCGCACTTCGCTAGTTTAATAATTGACTTCATCAGGGTCTCTGGTGGACACGTAGTCGTTGGTAGTTATGTAAATGACGTGCCTTATTTTCCAGCAGTGTAGCATTTGTATCTAACGCTACTTAGTTCTTTCTCGGCGGACTTAATATCAATTAACCAGTGCAATACATTAGGTGACTTCTAAATAACGGGCACTTGTTTTATTATGTACATGTGTGTGTTTGAGTACATGAAAATTTCGTTCCCAAAAGCGTCTGTCAGTTCCTCTTCCTTCTAACGACCTAATTGGAGTTTTCCAACCAATTGGCTTTATTTCTCATTTGAGCAGAATCTGAGCCACTTAGGCTTCTCTTCTGTTCCCTTCTCACAAACGAAGGCTCATTGTGCATAAATGTCACTGTCGGCCTGTATGTTTTTGGTTTTCGTATTGGACAGGTGCTAATTCTCTAGATAACTGTTCGCCCGTATATTCATGTACTTTTTTGACATCCTGAAGACTACGTGAGCGTGATTACGCCTCTTTGGCGCATCTGCTGACTGATATGCTTCCATAGTCGTCTTACTAGTCAAACTTTCCACGGTGAATGTTCACTGTTTTTGTTGCTGATCGTTGTATTTCTAACCAGTTTTTGTTTTAAATCACCTCCGAATTGCAGTTTGTCAGCTTCAGTTGTTCCATCTACGGTGACTTGCACAAACAACAAGTACCGAGTCCGTACAGTCTACATGCAGACATCCGGCGTACCGAAGTGCTGTTTAGTTTTGTCGACCAGCAATAATCATTGGCATGCACTTCTGTTCATTCATAAGTTGTGATGAGTTGATTTACCAAAATCAGATATTCGCATTGTAGTTTATACTCGACTTGTAAATTATCTGTGGTTATATTTATTTACAACTTCACTTATGACCGAAATGTTTTTTCAAACCAGTCTTTCATTTATTATTATCATTATTATGTTCGTTGCTGCCTTAAAAAGTGACTCACCGAATCCCAAATAAATAGTCCGATTTATCTTGGAGCTTTTCTCGTCTCACATGGTTTCCAGCTGGAGTTCGACTCGCTGTACACATTTGTCCTCCAAAAACAAGAATTGACCGCGTTCAACTCAGATGATACCCCTAACACAGATATCTCCACAGCCGGATCTGACACCGTGACTTCTACCACCATTCCTTCGGCCTCTCAGATGCCTTCGAGTGTTAGTGGATTGGTTAGCAGTTTTCTCAGCGGAGCCGGTTTGACGGTGGGCAGTTTCGGTCGCCGACGCGTGCGCACCCGCTCAGATTCAGACAGTACAGGCGTTATTACCTCCAGCGACTCCTCGTCCATCAACGTGCAACCCCGTTCTACTATTTGCTCGGAAGCTGCGACTATTCTGTTGTGTTGCGTCCGGGAGCTGTTGTTCAAAGTGAGTACCTCGGTGACGTAATTTTTTCTACTCAAACCACTAGGTTTTTGCCAAACTCTTTCCGTTCATGGACAGCGTTCAACGAAACTTTTCTCACTTTCTGTAAGTTAACAGCATAATCGCTCTGGCGAATAATTTATCCACCATAACGGTCTTTTCTGATCCACTTGACGTGTTTTGAGCTATTATGAGACTCATCAATCATGTGGGTCTTCTTTACGGTCTCTGGGTCCTCTGGTCACTGCGATAGCATTTTCCGGTTCACAGCTGACGTTTCCGTGTTTTTACTCCCTTAAGTTCATTTTGATCACTCGATTATCTTGCGGGAATGACCTTGTGTGCTAACTGTATGATTGCTGCGTGAGTTTGGACAACCTAGAATATTTCGGACTGGAACTGACCAGTCCGACAATTTGTGATGGTCACATAACGTAACAGGTAGCATGTAACAGTCATAGTGTACAAACCTGGAGCATGTAACACATTTTTACTTAATCCAATTAAACTGCTTCCGTTTCGATTCGTAGTGATCCGTAACCTTTCCAAAGTACCTCTTGAGAGGGCCGCATTTCGTACATTGGCTGTGTTCTCGGGAAATAGTACGATCCAACGGTTGATTCATGAAAGGGCAATTTCCCATATACTTGTTTGCTTTTATCACCTCGATTGCATATCTGATATTTCAGGCAAACTGTTCGACTTTTCACCCCTGTGTGGACATCCCCAAAAAGAAGGAATGGGACTGGACGGAGAACTACTCGGAGGTCACACTTCGGTTTCTACTTTTCCTCTATCGTTCCAAACCAAGCTTTCGGCCAGTAGTCATGTGCTCTGACTTCATCGGTGCACTTATTGGTATACTTAACTGTGGCTCGCGTCCATCGGATATTTTGGAGTTGAATCGTGTAAGTAAGATCCCCTTTATCGGACACACGCTTTGGATGTGAACGTGAACAGGATGAGTTAGTATTGGTTGATTAGGTCCGACTTGACATGAAAAGATGCTAACTACTGTCACTGACAGCTCGCTATACTTTTACCTGTGTTGCGTTCGAAGTCCACTCACACAGAGTTTGTTGTCATTTGAAACACTGAGTTCCCTTCAGTAACTTCATCAGCGCAGAAAGAAGACATGTTGCGATATGTTAACATTTCGTTTACTCTCATCAGTCGCAAACGTAAAACATGCAAGTTATATATGACAGACAATTAGATTCTTTTGAACTAGCTGAGACATTAGAACGCGTTTCGGTGAGTTCACAAACTATGTATTCCATTGACGTGGATTCCCTTTTCTCTAACGTTCCTCTTCATGAGACAGTGGAATTTTTATGTGATTTTATCTCCAGCCATAACTGTGATATAGGTATTCCACTTGAATGTCTTAAGGATCTCATTTTATTGTGTACAAAAAATATCAGGTTCAATTTTGAAGGGCTTTCTTATAGACAAGTAGATGGAGTGGCTATGGGTAGTCCGTTAGGCCCAGCATTAGCCGATATCTTCTTGGGAATGATTGAACGGCAAGTCTCTGATAATATTGCCGAAACCTTATTGTACAAGCGGTATGTTGATGATATTTTGATTTTTACGGATACTGATCATTTTGATTTATTTTTTAATTTTCTTAACTCTATTCATCCAAATCTATCATTGTCTCACGAAAAGGAATCAAACGACAGTTTAGCATTTTTAGATGTACTCATCACTAGGTGTCGGGATGAAAAATTACCGAGATCGATCCATCGCAAAGCAACATGGGGCGGACAATATCTACAATTCTCCAGCTTTGCCCCGATAGCATACAAGCGGGGTTTGATCAAAACTCTATTTCACACTGCCAGTCGTACTTGCACTCCTGATAAGCTGCAAAGTGAACAAGAAATGCTGGAGAAAACGCTGCTTGTAAACGGATATCCTGAAAAGTTCATAAATATTCACAGCAAGGCGACCAAATGCAAGGAACCAGTGCAAACAGCTCAAAAGAAAGATATATTTTTATTTTTGCAATTCAAGGCGATCATCTGGCAAATGACACCAAGCACAAACTGACGTGTGCCCTATCCCGGACGTATATGGCTGCCCAATTACGCTTGGTTCAAACCACCAAAGGACTCGTTCTACACAATCGAGAACGCAGTCAGTCTGACCATTCTGTCTCTCACGTTGTCTATCAGTTCACTTGCAGTTGCGGTGACGTTTACATAGGCAGAACAGACCGACGGCTATCTCAGCGTGTGGCCGAACACCTCCCAAACTGGTTGAAACAGCGCATGACACAACTGGAAACCGATGGATCGGTTACTCGAAGCCCTGCGTCATCGATTGCCAGACACATCATGATAACAGGTCACCAGGTGGTCCCACTTAACTCTTTCAAAATATTGTTACGTCAGCAGAACCCGAAGCTACTGGCCTTTAGCGAAGCCATGCTGATTAGAGCTCACCAGCCGGCGCTGTGTGCACAAAAGTGGGTGAAGCAACCTATAGGGTTGCCGTGGTGGTGATGACATAGTACGTGGTGTGATTGTATGCGTGTCCATACCCTGTCTATCTCTAATTGTCTGTCATATACAACTTGCATGTTTTACGTTTGCGACTGATGGGAGTGAACTAAATGTTAACATATCGCAACATGTCTTCTTTCTGCGCCGATGAAGTTTGTTGTCAGTTTTCTTCTTCTCAGTTGCAATCACTTACGTGACTTTTGTTGAACGCCGCTCATTTCTCCACTTATCGTTTCACTCGATTGATCGCTACTTCATCATGTCTGGCCTGTCCATCAGTAGCCACAACCTGGCGATTAATTGAGATGTGGTAGGCGGACTGGTGAGATACGATTTGGCCACAAGAGGTAGACTCAAAAGTTCTTTGTTTTACGGTGTTACGGACATTCCCGCAGTGCATGATGATGATGGTCCGATCGCTGTATGTGTTAATATCTGGTAGTCTTGTAAGTGAGGTGGTCTTTCTGTGTCGCACCGTTTGGTATTTGAGCTACAAGAACATATAAGAACCTTCAATAAGAAACATCAATACTGTCCACGCAGAATCATCACATGTTCTGAAACGATGTTGTTCCGATTGTTCGACACGATCCTTTCATCGTACAACAAAATCCCTCTTTTGATTGGCGAAATTGTGCTAATTGTAGCTTCGTATATGTAGCTTTACATGTAGAACATACAATTTATCAGACGTACTCATGTTTGGCTTCATCATCTAGCTCAGAGTAGGTGGAATCACCTCACTTTGAGGTATCCCATTCGAGCGGGTGGTCTGTTAAGAAGAAAGACGTGCGTAATCAGTCCAAGCGAAATTTCGGCGAAATCACTGATTTCAAAGGCTGTGATTTCTTTCCGGAATGCAATTCGTTCTGCTACATTTTTTAAACGACAGATCAGCACCGATTCAAATACAGTTTTTTCCGGTTTATTTATGGGTGCGATGTTCACAGACTTGAATCTATCCGGACAGTCCCCTTTTCATGATGTTCTTTGATTTACTTCTGACAATCTTGCGCGTTTATTGGATGACTTTCTCTTGCGTTCCTTGAATTCTGTGTTAATTTAACATAAAATACGTTTCAGTTGGCCGTGGTTGTTTTCTTTGAATTACTTTCAAAAGTAAGCACTTACTTCAGTAACAAAAGGTCAACTTCCATCGTCCAGTCCACTGTAGATCGGTGTTTACAATGTTCGTGCACCGTTCACACGATTATGGTCTCGACTGCGCCTGCTTAAATTTTAGCGGCTTGGTGGTGCCCAATTCATATTGTCTTGTTTATCACGTGACGGTAAACGCCGTTCGGTTTAAAATTTGGAAACCCACTTTCTCTGTTTGTGTACTTGTTGTACTCATTTTTACGTTGTTTGTGGTTGATATTGTTTTGTCCGTTTTCCCCACCTGATAATTCAAACCGAATTCAGTGATAAGTATTCACGTTGTTGTCTCTCCGGTTTCCAGCCTGGACATTTGTCAGCATTCTAATATCCTGGATGAGCGCCTATTTTCTCAGGGTGCATGGGTTACTGTAACGAAATGTTCCATGCAGCTCATTCTAACCGTAACATTCCGAAATCGGATTTATCGTCACTTAAACCAATCATTCAGAAAGATCAGAAAACGTGCGCGCAATTCAAGAACCTTTCCATTAATACCTGATCTCCTTACTAGTTCATTTATTGATCCTACAGTCATTGCTCGTTGACTGGTGGTTGGAATGATTCGGGGTTAATGACGAAAGTTCATTTTGCCCATCGATTGGTTTACAAAATCTTCAGTAGGCCTAGCTGATTATTTGGCCATTTAATCGTTGCAATTGGAGCTCCGATTCTTCGTACATGCATCGCGCGGGTCATTGTGTTTCAGTGCATCTACTGGATGCCATCAAACTTTCAGAACCGGCTTCAGCTTCATGCTTAAACAAATCCATTGTTGTGGTTTATAAGGACCACAATGGTGGCATGCATGCAGTCCTCTTTGTAATAAGTTTTAACTTTCCACCGAAGTAAGGAGAATGTACCCCGTTTCAGACTACCTTTACCTTGTATTTCTAACTCATTATGGTCTGTAAATTAGTGCGTATCCTCTGGTGACTTGTGCAAAATAAGCACAAACTGAGTCCACCTCTTGATTCCAGGTTATTTAGTTTTTAGGACCTATGCTAACCTAGGTACTGGTAAATTTTTCCATAACCTATGAAATTCATTGCATCTGGGATACAGAGCGAAAATTTTCAGTTGAGTTTCTTCCCACTTTGGCGCCTACTTTTCGTAAGGTAAGATGTGTAGTCGAAGTTTGCCTTGTACGCATTCCTAATATTTGATAACAACCATGAAATTGGTCTTGCGCTCCCGACGCATTTATACCATTAAGCACTTTCTATTTATCCCATTGTGCTTTTCTTTATATCTCGTTCAAAATTATTTTAACACTGCTGCATTCTTATCCGTTGGTCGGTTTGCTTCATCATACAACAAGCTGTGTTTTGCGATTGCCCATATTTGTTACTCATTCCCTTGCTTCTCACTTTTTCAGACACGCGATGTGGCTCACCAACCAGCCGAGCCTAATTTCAAACACTCATCGGTTCTGAGACTAGCGCTTGAGTTCGTCAAAACGATCGTTACCGATAGTCTGATGCTCCACCCGTCCGCCCATCAGCCGGTGCATGTGATTGATATGTTGTTAGAGGTAAATTTACCATCGCTTACTTTTCTTGTTGAATCTTCAGGTGGCTAGCCATAATCTTTTGAACAATCTACATTCTATTATCCTTCTCAGTGTTTTCTGATACCCACACTTTTGCGATTTTCACTTTACACACGCCTTCCATTTAGACTACTTCTTGTTCTTCTATTCCGATATTTGTGTTCATTTTCCCTTATTTTTCCTTACCTGACGGTTTAACACGTTGTTCACCGTTTTCATTTGACGATAGCTTCCACCATTCAGCTACCCAATTATGTACAGAAATATGGAACTTCGATTGCACCTCTGTCAATCCTGAAGGTTTTTTCCTGTCAGTATGCCCAACACCACCTACGTCGGGAAGCAAACAAGTCCTCGCTTACTACTCTATTGGTTGTATACATATATTTGGATATATAACCTATTTAAAAAAGGTCACTTACTGAATACGAACGACTTACTGTGACGTTTCAAATAGACACCGGTATCTGTTATGAAACAAGTAAATGTGGCGGAATAAGATTATTCTGCCGCTCACCGTGTTCGCCTGTCGGTCTGTCTTCGCTCGTTTTTCGCTTCAGCGTCACCCATGCTGACGTAGTGACTATCTGCATCTAACTGCCGATTGAACGAATTCCGCGAATAGAGAACATCCAACACAAGCCGATTACAACACTCCTGAGGAAGGCCACCCGATGTGGTTGAAACGTAGAGTATTACAACTTGTTCGTAATGTTGTGTTATTCCCAATCTGTTTAACAAGCCGTTCCCCTTTCAGTTTTGAACGTGCGAACACTTTCAGATGGTCTATGTTGACCTCGTGACGTGTGTGCGCGCACTGGTGCCACAATTCTGATTTGGGGTCGGCTCGTCGCATCGCTAATTTGTGTTCGTGCACGAGTGTGTGCGGACGTTTGCCTCTCACCCCAACTACTGTTGGCCACATGCTAGGCATGGAATCGCGTAGACCACGCCAAATTGTTCGTGTGGTTCTACACGATCCTTAGAGTTCATCAGAGCCGAACGGTGTGTTGAGTTTGGCTTGTGTGATATTTGGACGCCCAGTGGCTGGAGCATCCTTTATGCTGTTTCACACGTACATTGAATAGATGGCACTGTCATTCGAGTTTTGGGTTCTGCATGCTCAGTTCTCGTGAACCCTCTGATAGATGTCTTTATGAAACTACTGGTGTACCCGTTGGGCGTGTGCTGTTTGAACAAGTGTTTCGGTTCTTGTCTTCTGAGTCCGCCCCAGTTGCAATGCGTGTATGAACGTCGAAGTAATGTTCACATGCAGCTTTTGAGTTGACAGGCTGGATGATTGCTATCGAACCTGAGAATGACATCAGTTCTTGTCAGTTTACGATGGACAGTAGCTTCGAACTTTTCAGCAGGTATTCTTATGATCAACACATCGAGAAATGTCAGGTGTAGATTTTTTCTTTCCTTCGTATGTAAAGGTTATTCCATCTGTTATGTTATTCGAACAACTGTGGAACTGGCCAAGCTGAGTCAGGGGGAAACAACGAATGTACCATCTTCATATGGAAGTCACACTTTGGGTTCGAATGTATGAAAGGCATCAGCCTTGAAGTGTTTCATTACGGCCTCTGCAAGTAATCGCGATATAGGTGAACCCATCAGTGTGCCTCTCCTCTGTAGGTATAATCGGTCGTCAAATTGTAGGTAAGTCTCCATTCAGAGCTCCATTAACTGAGTCAGTTCTTTTGACAAAAGATCCGTCCTATTGCGGAGGTTGTCGTCCTCAGTTATAAGGTGCTTCAGACTTCCCATCACAAGTTTCTTCGGTATGTTAGTGAAAAGCGACGTAACATCGAAGGAAACCAATGCATGGTCTTCTTCCAACTCCTGACTTTTAATCTGTCTCAGGAAATCTGCTTAGTTGTTTATGCCATGATTTTCATGAGGTGAAGTCAACGAAAGGGGGACTTCGCCAACTGGTAGTTCGGGGGCACTCTGGCTGCAGCAGTTGGTCTCAACAGTATTTGATTCTTATGGACCTTTGGTAGTCCATATAATCGTCACGCTGGTCCCTCCGTAGGTCTTTAATGTTCGGTCTGTTCTTCTGTGAGTGATTCCCTTTTCCTGAGAGCTGTCTGTTAGAAGTCTCTTAGAAGGTCTCCCATTTTATCTCCATAGTCCTATCTGTTCGATGAGGTTAGGGCGTTTCCCTTGTCTGTAGGTACAATGACAATCTGGTCTTTCGTCCGACGTTTTTGACTGATAAACCATTGACACATCTTTGTCCTGATATTTGCTCATCTGCACCACTCCGTTTCAGTCCTGATTCTTGTTGGGGATGCGTCCGCATAAATGAGTTTCAGACATTTCAATAGAACAGCGTTTTCATCAAGTATCAAGTGATGTTCTGATAAGTTGTGCATACGTCTAGTGTTTTGTTTACAGGGCAGATTGAGGTGCTGCAATTCTCGATTTAACCGATCTTCGTTTTTTGTTCTGTTAGAATCTGTTGACAGTTTTAGGACTTCTTCAGTCTTGTTGTGCTTGGTGGAATCACCATATCTCAGCGCTATGCTACGATTAGTGTGTTTCTAACAAAATCCTCGATTGCTCGCAAGTCACCAAAATACTGGTCAGGAGGATCTCGGAGAGATCGCTGTTGTTTTTACGATTAATCCGTTAGTTACTCGTCCCGCACCTTGTTCCATCGTGATCGTCATCGTATTTATGTTCGCTTGTCCGTTACAGGCCTTGTCGGACCAGTGCGGATCTAAGAAGCAAGACGAACTACAAACAAACGTTCTGTGTGAACTTTTGGAACATATTATCGCAACCGACTTACTCGTGGATCAAACTGTATGCGTTCCGCCTGGCGGCGACAGGCAGTATATCTCGGTCCATTTGGTCTACTTTTGTTCTCGCATTGTGGATAAATTGTGGCAGGTTGGTTGATCAGCCGTAAACCAATGGTTACACCGTTTATCTGTCGTTTTCAGTAGTATAATTTGTTCAAATTTGGTCTGATTAATCAACATACTTCCATAGTCTTCGTTGTTTTACAGTATGTTGGAAATGAAAACATTCTTTTAGAAAACTCCCATGGGGTGCTGTTTCTTTCAAGCTCTTTTGTAATTACGAAGTACTCGACTGTTGCGATAAGGTTAGTTCATGAGACAACTAATATTTGGTATGAGAACAGTTTCGTTCTAAGTATATCGTCTGCCGGCAACATTCAGGTCATGACGAATCGTATGAATGGCGAGGCCGGCTTGTACCTAATCCCTTTTGTGCCTATGCAGCATAAAATGTTTATGTGGTTAGACTGATTGTGATCTCGTGTTTTTGAAACTGCCAAGTACTTCAGCCGCCTGACGAGTGTCATCAAAGCCTTTGTTGCTAACGCTGCGTTTAATGTGACTGAAACGTATTAGTGAAATTGTACTATGCTTAATTTTGTACGCTCCAGACATCATTCCTATTCAAATGTGTATGATGCATTTTTCCAAAACGCCCATTGCACCATCCTGACCATTGCTCGCCACACATTGCCTTCAGCGTGCAGCTGGGGCCTAACCATACTGTCCGCACAACTCCCTGGTGGTTTGATGTCTGGGTTTCCTAACTCTCCTGGGTGGGTGACCTGACTTTGTCCAACTTGATTATTACCTGGGTTCTCGTTCCGCAGTTCCGTGTAACAACAAGCTAGACCCCCTTTCTATAGAAACAGTTACCGTACCCTAATAAACGTTTAATCTTTTGTTCTAGTTCGCGAATACGGATCTACTACAGATGTCCAACATTGAGTTCGTCGTTCTTTTTCTGCACATCGAACTGTTTTTTACACTGGTGCATAGTTGAAACCTCGACAGTGTGTTTTTGGGGCTGCTCAGACGATCCGTGTTCGTTCTGTAGACCATCGCATACTACTGCGTGTTCTCAGGTTCACTAGACCTCAGCCTTTTCAAGCAAAAATAGGTTCTGGCTTTCGATTAACGACATTGACAAATCTTTTTGCCGACCTGATGTCTCGGTGACTTTGATATGAGCCTCTTTTTCAGGCCCTGTTTGTCTTTCTCTTAGTCCACGTACGTACTGTCGTCTGATTCCTCCTGAAAAATGTGTTGTCAGCTGTGCTAATGAGGTCCTTCGTTAAGTGACAGGCCTATCAGTAATCAGCCGGTCATTTTTCTGATGGTCTGCTGTAGACTTCTCTGGGGTTACAGTGCGGTAGCGGTCTCTAATTATTGCCAGTTCTTTTCTTCGTAGATGGTTCTGATGTCATTCTTTCTTAACCGATCTTTACAGGAAACTCGAGATATGTCTAGTGACTTATTGGGGCAAAAGTATGATTTTACATCTTATGTGGCCTTGCTCAACTCTTCCCACTGTATGGTTTATGGGATATCCATCACCAACCCCAGTGTTAATGGGTGTGGAAAGTTGCCTTATGTATTACTGAAACTCACTTGTTGCGATTATGAAGTTGTTTTTTAATCGCTCCTCGAAAATCTGAAGTGGTTAGCAGATTTTATTGCATTGTCGTCTGATTTTGATTAATATACCTATTTTTTTCTCCTGGATTCCGAAGTTGTTAGGTCTATACCCATATGCCTCATGACAAGTGATCTTCGCTCATTTTTCTCATTGTTGAGAAGTGATGGAGTCAGTAGCCAGTGCCTAATGGTTTAGGTATTCTGCCGTTCGCCTTGTCTGGCATTCAGCTTGCTAGTGTCTCATCATCACACGAGGCGACTTCATCGGAGCGTAGCGATTTAAGTGCTCAATCCGATTATCTCACTCGCTGGAATGTGATCCCCCATTGTTGTTTCGAAATCCTATTTGATACTGACAAGAGTAAGTCCGGGATTAGGTGTATAGCGCACCATCTGGTGGTCTTTTTTTTACCTCACCCTGCACTTTTTTATGTAAATGTCTGCATGGGTTGACGCTTGATACGGGATTTATGAATGGAACCATAAGTGATGTTGCTCAAGCCATTTGTGGTGACGGTTATGCCCGACGTCCCTTAAATTCGGCCATTTTGGCAGCTAATCCTAAGCGGATTTTGCCGACCACAACTAACCTGCGATGGACACGCAGATGATAACGAGACGTTCTTCTGTTTTGTTTTCATGTACGGAGACCTTGGCTTGCAGTTTGGTTCGCCGAGAATCAAAATCTTCACTTCCTTCGTTGTAGATGTCGTTTTTCTCTTATGTACCATATATCCCATTCACTGTGTTGTATACGCTTAATTTCTTGTACTAGAGTTTCATAACAACCTACTGGGTGGTCTGAACTGTGCACCCGAGCTCGTTGACCACCTTTATTTCTAGATAATATGGCTAGGTGAGTGTAACACGATTCCGCGAGACACGCAGCCGTCTGAACACGGTGTCACAAGCAGAATGCCATTCCAGTGGACGAAGCTCAGTGGCTGCGTCAACTCTAAGGTGACAAAATTGCACGATTTGTTCGTTTTGATTGCAGGTCGCTTCATACCTTTCGGGCTGCCTTGATTTCGATGGGGGTCGTATTTGGCCTGTGTTCTAGATCTGTGATTTCTTCAGCTACCGTATACTCGATCATGGCATCCAGTGCTCGCCTCCGCATTTCGTCGACTGTCAATGTAATTGTACGGCAATTCGACCTCCTCCCGTGGCTGATTTAACGTCAACGAAGATCAGCGCTCTCTGAATGGGTGATCGCTGTAAATTCAGTGTGCCACCGACCAACACGACACAACCGTGTTACGTGAACGAAATCAAAATACCGTTATGCAACCCAGTACATACACGAAACACTTAGCCACGTCAAGTTTTGGCTCTTTTTTTACCTAAAAGCAAATCGTCGTTTGTCTTGGTTCGACTCTAATAAATCACAGAATTGAATTTAACCAATTCGATGACGATCTGTGACGTGTGTGCTTCATACACTCATGCTACACCCTACCCAATTGTGTGGCTAGACAAAAGATTGTTGATGTGTCCACGCACATATTTCCATCTAAAAGCTATTCTGGTAGAATGTTTCTGTTATGGACTTTCTGTTCATTCCAGATTCATTCATGGAGCGATACACAGCCTAGACACCTTTGTTCAATTTCTTCTCAGGTTTTTATTCGCGTTTATTCTACTGTACAATGTGTTGGTTTTTCAAGCTCCTGTGGCTGTTTTGTGTAGTCGTCGTCTCGTTTCCCATGGTTTCTTAATGAACAGTTTGAGGGGTCGGCTTGGAAATAAGCAAACTGACTCCACGCTCTCCTGTACCACATAAGTTCAGCACACTGGTTCAATAAACATGCAGACTCCAAAGCATCGAGTATTTTCGTTCAAACACTTGCTTTTGTCTACTGGCCGTTGCATCCTCCATATTTATTCGGCGTTGTAGCCGTCTTCAGAGGCGTTTAATCCGGACGACATTGTTGATGTTGGTAAGAGGATGACTACAGATGTACCTTCCATTATGTTCTCTCCGAACAGTCACCGCATTTGCATGTCTGTAGTCATTCTGCATAAACGGGTGTCACCAACAACGAGCTAATTGTCTTGTATGTGGATGGTTGTTCATAATTCTGCATTACTCTGTTACAATATTTTGCGCATTTTCGATCTTCCATTCAGGGTTGTTTTACTGGAGAAGTGACCAAATTGGTCAGCTTTCTCATTCAACTCATTGAAATTTGGCCCGATCGTTCGTCGTCTCCAATCACCGAATATCATCTACGATTTAATTTGAATTCTGTCTATCGGAGTTTGAACCGCGCTGTCCTTTATCAACTCTCCCGACCCATTCTTACTAGATATGATCAGCAACAGGCACTTGAATTATTTGCAAAAGTACAACCTAAACCTTCTCCCACGGAACAGTGTTCTGTCATACACTCCCATACCAGATCGCTGGACATGTCTGTTGATTTGGAACCGACGTCATACGAGTCGGACTCCTTGTTATTCCATCCTGAAAACGCCGATCCCGATTTACCAGCATGTTTGATTCATCTATTAATGCAGTTTGTTCGCTCTGATCGACTTCCAGCTCAAGGTCCACATGTCCGACAGCCATGCAATATCGCTGGTGGTCCGTTAACCTACAGACCAAAGCTACCGCATACGTTGATTCCAAAAACAGAGGCTGTAGAGCAGCTCACCAACGAAGAATCTGGTGCAAATGTGAATTACTATAGAACCACGTTTTGCGAAGACGATTTCGAAACTGGGGATGGGTCTGTCGTATTACGTTCCCCGGAAGCTAAGTGCTTGGAGCAAACTCAGAGCGGTTTGACGGAGCCTGTGACCTCGAGTCCGTCGGAATCAAGTGAGCTTAGTTCGGAGAATTTTAACCGCATTACTGAAGCTGCGTTACAGCTGTGGGCCGAGTGTTATTTAGCAAGGAAAACGGTAAGTCACAGTTCACTCAACTGTTCTGTTTAATTATTCATTAAATGTCAGTCGAGCGATCAGGATCTTAACGTCTTGGCCACATCTCTGTTGCTCGGAAAAGTGATTTCGTTTCAGAACTAGAGAAGCTTTTTCACTAACCGATTTACCTCATAAATATATTGCTCTATGTTTCAAGTCCAACCAGGTTCACTGCCGTATTTCATGCCCTTTCTATCGCGGCAAATTGAGATGACTTTCTCCATTTTTCTGGCGTGCTTTTGTTTGACATGTTCGGTCACATTTTGAGTGTTTGGCAGTGTTCTTTATACTTACAATTTTTGCCTTCCACCTAGTCCGCTTCAAAGTTTAGTCGAATATAATTGATGGTTTTGGCTGTTACATCCATCTGGGCCACTTCAACTTTTTCATTCCCATCTTACCTCCATTTTCCCGGTCCACTAATCAGGTGATTGCTGCACTTGTTCCAGACGCTCCACTCGTCAGTGGACTTACCGTTCCCTCGCTTACCGATTGGGCTCCAGTGCTGGAAGCTCCGTGTCTGATGGCTTGGGCTCAGCACGTAGACAGCGAAGCAGCCGGAACAGGTGGTACTTCGTCTGATGCCCTTTGGGGTCGTATCCCCGGTGCACCATCTACCGAATCCCAAACGGCTCCAAACGGTTTAGTTACCACACCTTCGTTGATTCCCAAAGGTAGTCCTGGATCCACTTCGCAAACGTCTACAGGCATGCACCATCAGTTATCACTCCGACTAAGCCGTTTGCCTAGCAGTATGTTTCGCCTAGCTGCGATGTCTTCGGTACCGAACAACCAGTCCTCATTGGTAGATGGTCCACTTTCTCCGAGCTCCTCGTCGGCTGTTGTTTCAACGGCCCATGTTGCTACTGAAGGAGTGGCTAAGCATATCGCGACTGTCGGTCTGACACAATCCAATATTATAGACAACGTCCGTAAAGTGAGTTTCTTTGACACTTTCAGGTGTGTCGGCTCATTTGTCTTTCGAACGGCTTTACATTCTTCATTCTATTCAAGGTTGATATATACTTAACACTGAATCAGTTAAGGGTAGTTGCCATCGGTGAAACAACCACCGGAATTAAAATTAAATGTTTATGTAATTAAGCAGTTAGTGAGTGACGGAAAGTGAGTTTGAAGAACATCACACAAATGTCCTTCCTCTCATTCACATCCATGCCCAACATCCTCGCTAATCATTCTTTTTGACCGCCTTGGACTGCCGTTAGCCACGATCTCACCTTATTTGATGGAAAATGACTTGTTTGCCAGAGCTACCTCTACCTTTGAGGGAATGTTGATCGCATCATCTACCTTGATGGTGTCATCTCATCAGTTTGCGTGATGTTCTTGATGAGATGCCCTTAAGGTTAGTGGAGGCGCGTGGGTTGTCTGCAAATTTCCGTCATTTTGGACGTTACAAATGCGCCGGATTTTTGTTTTAAAATAAAAGTTTCCTAACTCATGCATTTACGTTTCATCCTTCTGTACTTACCACAATCCTTCGTTATTCTCATGATAGATGTGCGTAATCTTCGAACTCTTGTTAACCACTGTCTCTCCCATCTGTTCCGTGTCAGGTGAACTGAGCTTGTTAACAGCGTGAGACGCGCTTTGTGTTCTTGAAGTATTCAGCGTAACTATTGGCAATCCAAATAAATGCAGGTGCGCAGTCTGTGTTGAAATTCATGTGTCGACGCAGCGTTCGGTACGTCGCACACCGTTTATTGTGGTCGCTGACGGTCTTTAGAAATTTTGTAGCTATCAGGTGTTGGCTTGGTCACGATTTATGAAATCTCAGACCGCCGATCGGTAACGTTCTTGAGCGTGTGTGAATGATGGAGCTGACAGACATCGACAGAGTAGTTAGTTGTGTTGAACCCTTCAGACTTCAGCTTGCGAAGTACGTACGATGAATTCAAGCGCGAATTTTCTCGTCTCTTCCTACACATAGACTGCCGCTGTTCCTCCGGTATGTGTATGTGCACAGGTCCATTTCCTTACTTACATCCTTGGCCTTGACAAACGATATGTAGCACATCCTCGGCCCGATCTCATAAAAATACATTGGATTACGTTTGTAATATCAAATTTATCTTCATTTTTAACATTTTTTATCCGATGTGTTTTTTACGGTCATAAGTTGCAAAAGATTGACAATGCGTATCAGTTGTGTGGTTTATAATTTGTTGCCAGTTTCTGGGATGAGGATGCCTGCCCATGAAGTCTAACCTAACCGATTGTGCTAAATGCTTCCGGTTGTCGGTTCGAAAGGTCCAAAAAATCGTTCGTCGTTTCCAAGTGAAAAAGGCATGTCTTCATTAAGCCTGTTACATAAAAATGTTGCCTCATGTTAAATCGTCCCGCACGGGTAAGGAGAACGAGTTGGTAAGTCTCAAGTACAAGGTGTGTCCATTGCTTACGTGGTACAGGCATATAAAGAATGAATAGCCAAAGACAACCGATCAATAACTAACTGACGAATCGGCAAGCACTAGTACACGTGATTGGTTAATTTGTAGCATGACTTATCTAGCATAAGTTAGGACGCGTGATTGCGTGGGCGTGCAAGCGCGAGACTGCTTGTCCGATTCCGATCCAACACCCTCTTCTGTTAAGATGAACACTATTCGTACGACCTTTTAGAAGGGTCCACGTTGAGGCGCTTTATTGGAGCCCGAGTTCGTCGTGAATGGCGTGTTTCGATGAATGGGGTTTTCTCGTGCCACGTTTTCTTCCGTGTTACCCTTGCCGTGGACGGTGAGTTCATATAACACATGACCTCGACGCAGAGTCGCAGTTCCCGGCACCCAATTCCTCCCATGGTCGTGAAATTTTAGAACAAATACTGGGTCACCTGTATGGAATTCTCGAGCTTTAGCTCGATGATGTTGGTTGAATTGCCTCTCCATCTTGATGCTGCTTTGACTCGCCCGTTTGACGGGAAGCATGGCATCGAGTGCTGTTCTCATTCGCCGCCCAAGATAAACTTCAGCTGGTGAAACTCCATTTGGTACGGCTGCATTTGATGTAGAACGGTAGGTACGCAAGAAGGTGTCTAAAATTTCACACATTCTTCCTTCCCCCTCCAATTTGTGAAGAGCCCTTTTGAATGTATCCACAGAACGTTCTGCTTGTCTGTTAGATTGAGGATGATATGGAGGACTGCGGGCATGCTCTATAGCGAATGATTTACAAAATTGTGAAAACTGTGTTGAAGTGAACTGTGTACCATTGTCAGTCACAAGCGTTTCTGGAAAACCCAACTGAGCAAATATGCGACTTAGACACGAAATAGTAGTTGTCATGAAAATTGTGCGTAGTGGAACGATCTCCGGCCATTTAGAAAAGGCATCTACAAGGATGAGAAAGTATTGGTCATTGAGTGGACCAGCAAAGTCGGCATGAACTCTTTTCTATGGGCCATCTGGTAGAGGCCAGGAGTGCAACTCAGCCTTGACGGGTACTTTTGCAGCATGTGCACACTGTTCACATGTCTTGACCGTGCTCTCAATGTCGGAATTGATCCCTGGCCAATATGCGTAACTGCGTGCCAAAGCTTTCATACGTGTTGTACCGGGATGTGCACAATGTACCATTTGTATAACAGGTTTTCTCAGGATTTGTGGAATCACTATACGATCCGCTAACATTAAACACCCGTCCACAGCCGTTAGAGCATCCCGCCGTTGGAAGTATGGTTTGCAAACTGCACATAACTCTTCGGGCCAACCCGTGCGTAAATAATACGTTGTCGCTTGCAAGACAGGGTCCGATTGAGTGGCACGCCGGATCACAGTAGAAGTGACAGGCAAATTCCTGATGGACTCTCGAAACACGTATTTTACGCCAGCGTCAACCTCCACAGAGGAAATGACCACGTCCTCACTTGGATGGTTAGACGACTTATGCGCACTCAGCCTGACCAGAACGCTCCATCTGGATATATTTGAGGACAAAATCGTAACCGATTAGTAATGTGGCCCAACGTTGAAGTCGGTTAGCCGTGTGTACAGGTATACCCTCGGGTGGGGCGAGTATGGATAACAGGGGCTTATGGTCCGTGCACAATGTAAACCGACGGCCGTGCAACATCTTGTGGAATTTTTTAACGGCGAAAATTAAAGCCAAACCTTTCTTTATCTGACTATAATTTCTCTCGGCAGGTAACAGTGTTCGCGAAGCGTGGCTGATTGTCTTTTGGTGACCGTCAGGGAAATGGTGTAAAATCACAGCCCCAATGCGATAGTCAGAAGCGTCAGCAGCCACAATAATAGGGAGATTAGGATCATAGTGTGTCAGTAATAGGTCCGATGACAAGATTCGCTTGAGGCTATCAAACGCAGATTGACACTCGTGAGACCAAACCCATTTGGTGTCCTTGCGTAACAGATTGTTTAAAGGTGCCCTTAGTTGATGCATATTGGGCACGAAACCGTTATAATAGTTCACAAGACCCAAGAATGACTGTAACTGTACTCGATTAGTTGGAGAAGTGATGTCTTTAAGTGCAGAAATTTTAGCGGGGTCTGGACGACGACCATTGCAATCGACGATGAATCCCAGATATTTGATTCGAGGCAAGAAAACCTCACATTTTTGTTTCCGTAAGGTGAATCCGTATTCATGAATACGATTAAAGACTTGTTCTAAGTGTGTTTTGTGCTCATCTGGTGAGCGGCTTGCAATGATGATATCGTCCATGTAAGAAACAACGAACGCCAAACCACTAAGCATAGCATCCATAATTTGCTGAAATATTGCTGGAGCACATTTAACACCGAATGGAAGTCTGTTGTAACGGTACAGTCCTCGATGTGTTTATTGTTAGTAGGTCTTTACAACTATCATCCACCTCAACTTGGAGGTATGCATCAGAGAAATCGATCCTAGAGAATATTTTGCCACCATTGGATCGAGTAAATAAGTCTTCGGGCACAGGAAGTGGATACTGATGTGTCTGCAAAGCCTTGTTCAGACCCGTTGATATATCACCACAAAGTCGAATGGAGCCGTTTGCTTTTTTGACTGTTACAACTGGGGCGGCCCAAGAGGAGTAGTTCACCTTTGCCAACACTCCTGTGGCTTCTAGACGATCTAGTTCAGACTCCAACACTGCTGTTGTTGAGTATGGCACGGGACGCTTGGGACAAAACACTGGCCTGCTTCCTGGTTCGATGAAAAGTTGAGCTTTACCCTTTTTACATTTGCCTAAATTGTTCGTGGAAACATCTTGAAACGTATCTGGTAACTGTTGCACAAAATCACTATACAGTTTAATCGAGATTGTAGCCACGTCACAAAATGTTGATAAATGATTAGTGTTATGTACGTCACAAACAGAATTAAAGGGTACATTCCACAGATCAAGTTTTTCTATCCAGTCTATACCCAAAAGATTTAGGTGGTTGCTAGGAGATATGTAGCAAATGCCAGTCACATTTATCACGGAAGCAGAAGGTACACATTAACTCACCAAGAAGAGGAATCTGGTGACCACTAGCGTTCTTTGCTGTTCTGTGTTGGCTTGTACGGTGCTCTTCCAAGGTTAATCCATGTTAAACGGGAAATGATTGTGATGTAACGTAACTTGGTGGTTTTCAATGTCGATATATACTCATCTATACACTGACAGCACTCTTGTCCAAATGGACGCATGTTAAATGACTGTCAATCGCTACCGCCTGGACGACCAGCGATAAAACAAGTCTGGAAGATGATGACAATAACTTCCCGGATAGTAACCTGGTCACCTGGCTGTGTGTATGCACTAAATCGTATCACCCTCCAAGTTGTCACTTAGCTTGAACTGTTTACGAACCAGTGTCAGTACCCTACGTGTGTCATGTGAGCACACTGTTGCCTATTTGTTGATCTATCCGCGCTCATGTATCAGATAGATGGGTAGTCGGTTGCTCACTGAACGCCGATTGGTTCATTTATCAATTTGATCATAATTGCTTTTCGGTGTTCCATTGTTTCTAAAAACGTCTACGTACAAACAGCCCGCCAAACGATAATTGCAGTTACATACGTAGTCTTGTTCAAACGCTGCCATAAAGTTAGCAAACGTTGTTGATTTGGAATGGCGTGATTTTGATTACTTGCTGGGACCTTCTGTTTAGTGGTCAAAAATAAGCGAGCACTAACCACTAGGTACAAATGGTAAACTTATGATGACTTCTTGATCAATTCCCACATGGAGCCAAAAGGTATACAGAAAGTGATCGATAGACTACCAGCCTGCCATTAGGGACCAAACATCCTATGAAAATCCTTCATTGACCTCTCGGAGGACTGTGAGTGTGTACCTCCCCTCTTATGCATGAAACTGATCAGAAAACGAATGCGGGTCCCTGTAGGCTACCTACTTCTGTGGAAAGCACTTCTTTTCACCTAACTGGCACGTTTTATTCTCATCAAACTTGACTATAACGTTTAACGCAATTAAAATATAAAAGTCATTGAGTAAACAACGTCAGTAACCACGTGGAACTCTGTGTTACTCTCCTCATCATCATCACCACCACAGACAACAATACATCAGTGGTTCTCATTAACGCTTGACCGCCATACAATCAAAGAAAAAAAGTAAATCTAAGCCCTGGCCAGGAGTGAAAAAGACAAGAAAGGACCTAAATGCTGAAAATAGTTACGTCTACATCTATTCACTCAACATCAAGATGCCTACACTTTACAAGTGAACAATCGAGCAATGAGTGAAAGTAAGGCGTCCTCAACAAGACACCTTCCTTAGGACATCCACTGCCCCGCGTCATTAGGTGCACTCACTACACAGACAACGCGGCCACAAAACGACAACATTCACGTCACTGCGTTCGGTTAGCCGCTATCTGACCTAACGTCTCCCAGTGCTGACTCAGTGAGTCTCAGAGTCCGCGACTCGGAAGACGAATCGGACCTATAGTGGCCAACCGTTTGGCGAACGATTTCATTTCTGTACGCCAGGCCATCATCTGTTCGCCTCGGGCTTCACGCCGATCGGGCGCGGTATCGGCAAGGAGTGTTCGATGTGATAGACAACCTGCTGAGATCCTTGGCATATGACCTAATCGTGTAAGGCTGTGCAAATGTAAGGATTGAGCAAAGGGTGGATTGACGTGGCAGTCACTACCAACTCCCCACTTTTTCACCTCTTCCTTGCTTACTGGTTGGTGTCACCCGGTGTGATCGGTGTTCAAATGCCTGAAGATGGTTCACGTCTTCTACTGTGAGCGGCCGTGTTTAGCTGTTGCGTTATAGTACAGCTGCTGCTGCTGACATATATACGCAACCCTTGCTAAACGGCGTGTGCATCGAACAATCTATAAATTAAGCCTAACAGTTGTTGTCTTGAAAATCATAATAGCTGTTGGACCCAAATTGCACAGACCATTGATGCAACAGGCACTGTTATCCTGTTGGAGATACCCGAGATATTCGCCTATCCAATTTACAAGGTTTACAGGTTCGTAGTGGAGTTGGACGGTTGTGGTATGATCTGTTCAACTTGTCTTTGTTCACTTGTGAAGAAAATGCTGAACTGGTTCATTGAAGTTCCAAGAGGGAACAGAAGTACGGTCTGCTGTGTTCCTCTGACAGACCACTCAGCAATACATTTTTTCCCGCTCACTTCTTGCTCATTCCCTTACAGGCATATTACGAGTATGTTAGCGTGTAATATGGGTTCAGTGGTTTGAACTTAATATGTTACGCACGAAAACGTAAGCTTGTTGCAACTCACTTATGCAAAATTATGTGTAACTTACCTAATGGTCCTTTCGTTTTATGGTAAAATGTGTGTATAGTACACAAGGTTTTTGTGGTTAGATGCAATGTACGTGAAACGCCATGATACACCATATATATAGCAACCGTGTTGCAAAATCCCGATATGAAGTTCGGCACATTGAGACTGCATCATGTAAACACTCGTTTGTACCAGACATTTTCTCCGCAGTGCGTCTATGTGGATCGCTTTTGTTGTTTCCTCGCGTCCACGACTCTCTAAAATTAAGGTTCCTTTCGAGTTGAACGTTTTACTCGCATTTCCTTTTACTTACTGTCTTTTATTTTGGCTACCATCCTTCGTGACCAGAAACTTGATGCGCAATCATGGTTGGATAAACTCGAGGTAATGACACATTGACTGTCCCATACTCTGTTGTCTCACTGTCACAACTGCTAATTCTTTGTGCTCCAGATACGGTCACTGCATGTTGACAGCCCACTTTTATTTCGGCGTATTGTTTCTTTGTGCATCTTGCGCATAGCTTCACTCATGTGGCGTGTACTTGGTTTTGCCGCATTTTTTATCCGTGTTCATTCCTAGCATATTTATGGTTGCCAGATTTGTTCCAGTAATTGTTACATTCACTGCTATTCATCACGGACACTACATCGCATGAATATCATCCTGTTTTTGCTGTGTTCTCTTGTATACTATTCCGCTTAGTATAATCGTTTGATTGTTCTGTTTACAGGTCAAGCGACTGAGCACGTACCAAAGGGGACGATCCAATAAGGCTATGTATCAGATTCCTTCGGACATCTCTCTTAAACTTTTTATGTGAACTGCCAGAAGGGATGTGTCCGCCTGACCTCTGACAACTCCCGGGAATTCTCCAATGTTTGTTCGATCAATAAGTCCCCATATACATCATTCTATTGTACTTGCCTCACGAATGGCCTATGAGATTTAGATCCAGCAGCCATTAGGCAAGAACTGCTATACCGGCTTTCTAAGTTGGTTTGGTACTTATGTTCTGCCGACGGTGTACCCAATTTCTCAACACCAAGCCGTCGTTGTCGGTGGGGTGGTTGCCTAGCAAAAAAAAGAGCAAAACGTTGACTCGCTGTGCTCACGGTAGCGTTGAAAATAAGTATTGGTTCTGCTCTATGCCAAATTGGCGGTTCCCGTTGCTCTTTGTGTAGTGGGTATCTGGACTTCTTTTTTCGTTATTAGGTCGATTTTTCTACGCCATGCAATACTTACGGTTGTCTCTCTGTTCATGCATTCCTTAGGTACGCATTTCGTAATATTTTCAATGTGCCGAATCTTGTTTAAATTTTGTAGTCTTCAGTTTGACCAGATGCCCTCCGTTTCACTTTGTTTCCATCTTGTAGACGATTGACCAGTGCATGCCACAACAACTTACTCATTTACGTGAGTTGATGGAACAACAGCGAAAGCGACACCATCGTGTGAGTTTGATTTGATTTGTGGTGAGCATAATTTCTATGTCTGTTAGAAATGACTGTAACAATTCCAGTGGACGACGGTGAAACAACAGATGTGGCAGTTACATGGACCGTCCAGCTGGTGTCTACTGTTGCACTGATGGCATTGGGGATAATGACGCATACACAGGTTTTCCGATATGTTTTTTGTCGTCTGTGATGTAAGAGTCAATCAGGGAATTTGGATACTGCGTTCGGTCGTCCTTGCTTGAAATATTCGTCAAGATACTTTTTCCATTTTTGTTTCCTGTAACAAACGGCACCAAAAAGCCACATTCGTGGCTGTTCATGAACAAAGTCACAGCTATCGTTGCTTCGACCTTGTTTACTGTTGAGTATCTGTCGTCACTTCATCTACTGTATGATTTTTGCAACAAATGTATAGTTTATGTTGACATTGTGGTAGTATCCACTTTAAGTTTAGCGTAGGATTCCGCAAAAATTATACGACTTATAAACCATAAATTCAATAGATTGTGCGTTAATTTCGCTGAAAACGTCAAAACAATCTAAAATATCGTCCAACACGTTTAGTGAGGTTGGAGACTTCGATCTTTTCAAAAGTCCCAGTCGCCGGATTGTTGACCGGAGTTAACAGAACATTTACTGTGATTCCTGATGAGACTGTCGGACAAACTGGTCAGTACTCATAAAGGAAATTGATCGATCGTTCTGATGTAATTCTGTCGTGCCTAATGTGTAGTCCATAGAGTCGGTGGTCAACAGGGTTGCTACACTAAAGCATGACCAGGGTTCTTGTCATGGTCGTTGCAAGGATATGCACTACTAATGAGCTCTAACAGGAGTGAAAGTCGGGTCTAATGCTTTTTTCATGAGAAGTTGACGGGAAAACCTGTCTGAATACGACATCTACGATCAAACGTGAGTGATGTTCATTTTGGAGTTATTCAGATCCCCGACCACTCATCAGTAATCAGTAGCACACCAGTGTACGATACATCCCCCACGACCATTGAGCTACATCGCTGCAACCGATCGCAGTAAAATGGTCAGGTGTTGTAAAACAAACGAACCAAGTTGCGTATGTTAACAAGAGTTCGCAATTAAGGTCTATACCTTTTCCGTCCATAGAAATTGACTTCCACACAATGTGATTTATATTGTGTCCGTAGAACATGACTTTCGTGCAGTGTCGCTTGGAGGTCGAATGGGATCAGGTGGAACGTGAACTGACTCGAGAACGAGGCCTCTGGGGTCCTACCAATCCAGATCGTCTGACGCGCTGGAAACTAGATCCTACGGAAGGTCCGTGCCGTATGCGCAAGCGCATGATGCCCAATCCATCGTTCTTTACACACTATCCGTATCAGCCGTTGATCGCAAGCAAAACTGGGGTTAGCAATCCTGCTGTGGTATGTTTCTTTAGATGGGTTCATAATCATTCACCTCCTTCACTGTCCTTATCAAGACTGACTGAAATTGTGTGCTGATCATAGCCGGTTTGTCTCTATTTCTTTTAGTATTCTGAGACTGGCCCCGACTGTTTCGTTTTTCTTTACCATTGTTCGACGTTGTTACGAACTAAGGGCAGGCTAAACCTAACCTTATAAGTAGAAATCTGATATTACTCACAAAGGCCTTACTTCAGCACCTTTTCGTGCCCTCGTGTGATACTCAGAGTTACAAGTATTTGTATAAAATAGGGTATTCAGTTGGTCTCATCGGGCTGAGGGTTGGAGATGGCCAAATGTATTATTGGTAGGCGGTTATCACTGACTTCTCTCTTGATTAGTTTTGCTGTACCTTGATTCGTAATTTGTGCCTAATCGCTGGTGACAACCCATCTGGTTAAAAGTGTTAGCTATCACCATCACAGTATCTTTGTAGCAACCTTGTACATTGTACTTCGTAGTTACCGCTTCACCATTTGTTTATTTTGCTCTGTGTTTCCTGCATTTCTCCTTTGCACTTGGTTGTGTGGGTTACTTAAGATGAAAACACTACTTTACTTAATGCCTGGATGCACGCCTGACTATACATATCCTGAATACCTTGCGGCGTGAGCCGACTGCATTCTAATACGGTAGTTGTATAACGAATTCAGCTGCTCCCTTTGGGATCACTTACTTCTGTGATAGGCCATGTTTTTATCCTTTGTACTGTCGCTACTTGCAATCTTGACTTTCATTAGTCAGTGTACGTTTCCTGTTGGAAATAAATCGCTATGGGCACGTTTCAGTCTGTCTTTCGGAGGATTGTTTCAGAATTTTGCATGGTGCCGGCGTGTGTAGACTTACTACCGGCCAACTGTCAATGAGTAAAACGTTCCCACGTATGTTTAACGAAGTTAGTAAATTTCATCCATCCTGGTTCCATTACTGATGCTTATACGTTTACAGGCCAACCATAAACGGACGATCAATTTCAACTGTTGAGAATAGGAGACGCAGTTGCCAAGTAATGTGATCCACGTCTTCCTACTAGCCCGTGGTTTGTCGTATAAATACTTGGGCTATCATTATCCGGTGACCTAACATTGTGACGGTTATTCACTCGCCATGGGTCCGGCTGCTCAGCGTGCGTGGTGCCGATAATACTTAACGAGGTTGCAACGGCTGTCTGTCGCTTCATTACTGGCCACTGGTACCAACCATTTGCAAAACATTCAAGGTTACTCAGCATCGGCCATACACTGCTTGTTGCAGCAGTTGTCGCACCGTCACATACTTTGAGCGTGAACATGTGAGAGCTACGAAATCCCGCATAGCCCCTTTCGCTTTCTTTCTCTTCGAAGAAGTGATAAAATTTATAGGATTTCTTCACACTACCAACCGTAGTACTTTTTCAATCGAGCTAATTCTGTTAACGGCGATTTCGCACCGTCACCGTTTGAGTCACGGAGTTTCCTATTCCAACTCTTCCATTTAGGTTGACATCCTAAGTCTGTTTGTAGACGTTGAATCATGTGGCTCACGATCCAGCCGCTGTACACTACGTCCTGTTTCCTTCTAATCAACCGGGTTCGCTGGTTTTTTTGGACCGTGACAGTCCCCGGTCCACATGCGTCACATAACAACTTGTGTACATTGTAATGCATAGGCTGGACAAAAACTTTCTCAACCCCATTCGGTCCTTTTTTCGTGTCTGGTAACTATCCTCTCTGTTTGTTGGTTTACTTCATCCATCCAGTTTAGTTCTGCTTGCGTTTGTCTCTGGTTTACTTTCAACGGAGTTTAACCATTAAGGTACTTCCCCAAAATGCTGTATCGTCTTCTGCCTGCTTTCGCTCGTTTTAGTGCGTCATCTGTCCGTATATCTTTTGGGTTTACTTGTTACCTGTTGTTCACTTTCCGTTGCTGTCACACCCTCAGCCTCATGGAACGTTTTCCTCGGATATTCTACCGTTGCGATGCCGACAACCACGAAGCCGCGATGGTCGTTTGCACTTTTTGAACTATCAGTCTCGACGTATTCTGCATGAAGACTGGGGACCTCTCGCTCCTTGGCTGTCGTTTGTCGACAGACCAAGTGCTAGCAATGATGATCAGGCTTTGTCTGATGCTGCACTGCCTTCCCCAGTAGATAGCCCGGGCACAGATATGTTGGACGCATCAAGCGAGGCTTTCGAGCCCTACACAACATCGACAGAACTAAAACGGCCTTTTGATGCGGATGACTTGGAACGTAAGTCAGGTTTTATTTAGTTGCTAGCGTTTTTTTATTTATTATGCATCCACCTCATAAACGTGTCTTCTTTTTTGCAATCCTTGACAGAATCGCTACGCCAAACCGCTTCACTTCTTCGTTCAAGAGAACAACCGCACACACCGGTCGGTAACTCGTCTCCGACGGATGACGTGGATGAATTGATGGAACCGAATGAGCTGAATTCTGATAGAGAGGAAGCTTTGACCGAAACGCTTACTGCACCAGAACAAGGGGATGATGACACTCTGAACGACCTTCCTTTCATTAAGTCCACTGAACCTGTTCAGGTCAATCCCGCTACCATAAGGTCTAGTCCCCCGATAAACGTGCCCTCCTGTTCACCCACGGTTATCGCTGAAGAGGAACAGCTAGCTAGTCACGAGGCAATTCTGCGCTTGCTGGAGCCTGGTGAGCGACCAACAGTGATGTATCGATGTGCTCGGATTCTTGGGCTGGATGTCTTCGAAGGTCTCCTATTATTTGGCAAATCGCACTTCTACGTTATCGATGGATATACGCTCATTAACACGCGTGAAATTGTAGACATCGATTCGTTATCTCCTGATATTGTTCATGAGCCGATTGTACCATGTATTTCGGGTGCCGGTCATGCGGTTAACAGCCCGGTTGGCACTACCGCCAACCTGACTGACCTGTCGAGTACTGGGGCTGTTAGTCAGACGTCCGGCAAACAGTAAGTCTTTGTCCGCAATCTGTGTGCTGAAGCGATCACACGGTTGTTTGCTCGTTCCTCGTCATATTTACGGTTGTCCTTACTTACTTGAGAGTGATGTTCGTCGACTACAGTTTGTTTTGTTTTGTGCTAGACACTTCCATTGAAACACTGCTCGATGTTTTCGATAATATCTTTGCTCCGCAATAAACCTTTAAACTTTTTCGTACCCATGCTATAGACAGTCTAAGCAGTCTTTGTTAACGATTTTCTCGGCGCCGTATCTTTCCACATCATTCCTGTCGATAGCCAAGGTGAGTTAGTGAGTGGTGCCGTTCTAAATGCTTGCTTCAATCCTGATTGTTCTATCAGCGAATTTGGCTCCGTTTTGTCACCGTTCAGTTACTCTGATCTTCTTTCAGAAACATCTGAGTTCACGTCTCACTTCGTATTGTTCAGTATTGTGTCAGTATACCTGACTGAAATGAAATGAGAAGAAAGTTGCCCGGTCTACTTCAGATTCGGTTGCAACTGATTTTTTCAGTCGAAGGTGGCCCTGAGACCGTCATTACTGGTACGGAGAGTGCAGCAGCTGCCCATTTGTATACCGTACACGGACTAACCGCATCTGATGTGAATAACATCTAACATTGGTCTGAAGGTCATGCAATCAAAATTGATCGTCGGGGCAGTGTTATCTCTCAGTGTTAACATGAAAATTGCTGGTTCGGTCACGATGCCCAGCGAAGCGAATGGAAATAGTTCAGTACTTGAATTTAACGATAGTTTGGTGCTTTTAGTTGGTTCCTCTCGAGAAGAATGACCGAAATCATACTAGGGAAATATGTGAGCTATCTTATTTCATGTTGTCTACTCTCAAACCGACTTGACGACCAGTTTCATCTTCTTTGGACTAATCAGATGGAGCTGAAGCCCATATGCAGCCGACAACCCTTCCTATCTGGCCTCATCTTATGGTCGTACACCTGAAATACCTTTTACTTCTCTGGGGGGCACTTTGGAAACTTGATTTCATTAGTCTACATATTTATCCACTTGCCTATGTTTAATATTCTCTCGATATGTATATTCTAAATCTAAAAACCGTAGTTTTATCAACCATGATTTAAGTGTTTAAAGTGCCTTTCACGTATCCCTGACCTAAACCTCACAAAGCACTTGTAGATATGCCAAGCTTTCAACGTAAGAAACAGTTGAGGGGTCCTGCCCCTCGAGCTGAATGTGGTGAATATCAATCGTGCGTGATATATTTCACTTTTAAATATGTATGGAAAACGTACCTTTAGTTAACATTTATGAGTTTTTACTGAGTGTGGCTGCTAAAACTGATGAATGATTTTGCACGTTTTTGTGTTTTCTCGTTGTCACTCGTTTGATGTCGTTTAGACAGTGAACAAAAGTTTGTTCTGCTATGTTTCATTTTTACCCGTAAAGTGAATTTCCTGTTTTAAAGTTCGACTAAGATGTTGCAAAGATACTGATCGCCTTTTGAATATCCCATGCATTACACTGTTAATCTGAGAATCATCATGAGTTCAGTGAATCGCTAATGTACGGTGTTCGACTGACTACAGTCCAGGTGAATGACCTGTTTTTCATTCGTAGGCTTACCGAGACACGTGTTCACAAATCCTTGCTTGAAAACACACGCGTGCTTCATATTTGGAAATGTCCTACGTTTGCTTGAATTTTTGTGAAGTTCTCGAGCCGGTAGATCCAAATTACCCTTTTCGACCCAATACCAGATAATGTTTTCCACTTGTTCGCAGATAGTTGATTGAGATGCTTATTTATATGTGTTCGTGAGCTGTGAATTGTCAGTCATTGTTGTTAGATTCCTTGGTCTTGCGTCGAGCATGTCTATCTTCTTTGCAACTGATTTTTGTCACGGTGGTATTTGCGTTTACTCGCTTAATCTGTTTCTAGATATTTCAAGTTTCCGTACGAAAATATACAAGATGTGCATAAACGCCGGTACCTACTACAACCTATAGCTCTGGAGGTGTTCAATGCGGATGGTCGGAACTTTCTGCTCGTTTTTGCCAAGGGCCTGCAATCCAAAGTCTACCAACGGTAGGCCCACCGTCTAAGTTTGCGTTTAATTGAAATCCTTCGATCATTCCTCAAAATGTATCCCTTATTTTTATCAACCTTGTCAGCTCTATTGAATGTTGCACTTCATGTTGGATGCTTTTGTGCATTGTTATCTGTCATCGAAAGCGGTAATGAAAGGTTGTTGTTTGAACTGATCCCAAACCTTCATTCTCTATAATGTTATGAAGGTGGGCTCGTGGCTTGTGTTCATTGATGGCTAAGTTCACTTTCAAACAATATGCTGGACCACAGTCTAACATTCACAGAGGTTGTATCGAAGCTACACACAGGTCCCTTAATGCAACGATTCCGTTAACATAACGGTGTGTTAATCATAGTTCCATTCCACTGCAGCCCTGGAAGTATCAGAATCTTTTTATTCACCCAGCGGTCCAGGCCTCTTGACCTAAACACCACTTCTGGCTCATTTGTTCATCATGTTGGTTGTCTTCTTCCTATAGAAGTTTTGGAGAGAGAGGTGACTGTTGACACTTCTTCATGTATACCTTGAGTGTAGTTTGGTCATTTATTAGTGGTTTTCTCGAGCGTTTCCTAGCTATGATGATGTTTCTCAAGAATAATTGGCATCTGTTTTTCCTCGGCGGCATGATAGAAGCTATTTTGGGGACGGTGTGAAGAGGCCAACAGGATTTTGGAATGGAACTTTTTCAGGCTTCGGTCTGACTGATACTTAGCTTACAGATAGCATTTCTTCCTAATGTTTTTGCGGGAAACATCCAAGTTATATTGAAATGTTCAATTGGTAAGGCTTATCTGTATAAGCCGTGTTTCGTGATTTCCTTCTCGTACTCTCGATACAATATGAAATCGTTTCTAGCTCTGTATGTGCAGTCAGTCAAAACAGTTGACGTTGCTGTCCGCCTCATCCGATGAACTAATTTCAGATTGTCGAGTTACCAGCGCTGTGGCTATAGCGTCTGTCTAAACGCTCGCATATCCCTGTCATCTGCGGTGTTGCAAAGACGTCTTCTGAATATAAATTAGATGAATTGATTTCATATCGAACTTGATGCACCGAGATACCTATTCGAATAGCTGACGTGACTGGTTTAGTAAAGTGGAAACGTGCCACGGTGAAAGAGGGAAAGCTATAAGCTGTTAAATGAACAAAGAAGTCTAGAAAACACTAGCTCGATGAACACGAGTATTCGCAACAGCAACTTGGTTAATTGCTATGATTCATCGTATCATACATCCCTAGCTAGAGCTGTTCATCATCCTCCGGATTCCAGCTAGGGAGCTGGGAACGCCCTACTAAAGCGTGCCTTGATGTTACCGTTTTGTGCCCTAAATCAGGCTGCTTCTTTCAGCCTAACGCATCACTCGCAAACTGGGCGTGACAAGTTGTGGCCAAGCGAACAGAACTTTTGAGACTATATTATTGATGCCCAGTGAACGAATTGGTCTATCCGTCGTGAGAACTCGCCGGCGAAACGCATCATTGCGCACACAGTGTTCTTGCCACATCCCGGTTGTGTTCTATTGACGTAGAGGTCGAAAATGGACATTGTGAACCTTCTCGTGAATTAGCCAAGTTTCGTTATCGTATATCAATATTGCTCACACAGCGACGTTATACCCTGGACGAATAACAGAAGGACAAATCATGTCGCTGCCAAAATGGCATACATTGGCGGTTGCTGTCCGATTTGTGTCCTCTGTACGCATTCCACTGTAGCTGATGCAGTTCCCAGGGCACGCTAACTTCCCCATTGCCCCCAAAAGCTCACGATTGAAATCAAGTACATAGTGCTGCCATTCCTGCAACAAAATATTTATATTAGAAGATTCATGAGTTATATCGAACGAACGAACAGATCTCTCTAATCTTGCTAAGGTGCTCTGGGCTCCCGCTAAATCCTCACAGTATACAGCGATGCCGGCTGCTCACTTTAAGTCACGATGTCTAATGGTGACTCTGGTTTACTGTAAAACTCCACAAGAAGGAGGAGGTTGAGCAACCTTATTGCCCATCACTCACAATGCTTGAGTTCAGTGATGAACTGCTATAAGCCCTAACCTGACTTTAAGTACGACAATATATCGGTGTTGGGATGTTGATCTACTTCTTGGATGCTCATTTCACTGACGAACAATTCCAGATTGTAGCAAACTTAACTTGACCAAGAGCCTCTTTGGTATCTAAAAGAACAACAGTTACTGGTATTCTATATGAACTTCGCAATTTAGGCATCCTGAAGGTTGTGAAGCTGTGATCAATACCGCCATGGCCAAGGTAAAAACCAGTCTGCTCTCCGTAGTTATCTTTCTCCCATGTTACGCCTTATCCACGAACTACGGTGGTTTCAAGCAACTTCGATGCCACAAGATTCTAGTTAATCTCGCAGTGTTTTACGCACGAAGTGTGTGAGCTCTTTTTGAAATTGGGTATAATGTTAGTTTAACCTCATCCGTTGAGAACGGCCTTGCGGACTCAAAGTGTACAGAAGCTACGACATACTCTGTTCGAAGAAGGCCACAAGAAGACTGACCTTCTATGCTACTTAGCTCTCGTACTTCAGTATCCTTGTTTCTAACCAGTATTACAATGTCCGTCCGCCGGGCATTGCACAGAAAGTTAGTAAGCTGGTAACATGATTGATCCTCGACTGCATCTAGATTGGAGTCTGCAAACAGTTGTTTTCAATGACCACCATCAAATTGGTGAGCAGTTGTTTCGACCTCACTGGGTCTCATCAGCATCATGTGAGCCGGGACATCGAACCCGTGGGTAACCAACAGCTTGTAGTCCAGCCACTTATCCACTAGATCACGGGGGCGCGGTCACTTAGGTTGCAGGAAGGCGTGTGAATCATTTCCTTCGGTTGTTGCACCACTTTTTCTCGGGCTGTAACCAATCAGCCGTTTGTGGTTGATCAACAAATAAACACGCATGCACCACAGCCCCAGAGAGGTTAAAAGTTGTTTTCTGCACATAATTGTTTCCACCCTCTTTTGAAACCGCACCGGGTGCTTGCTCTTTTGCTGGCCTAACACCGACGACTGATCGATTGCAGCAACAGCCGAGGAAAGAGATTACACCCCATGGATCATGTGCCACAATAACAAGTAGACAACGTTCCGAAGGAGCTACTCGGTATCTGGAAGCGTAGCTGTTTGCGATACCTAGTCATACAGTATCTTCTTTGCGTATGAGCTTAGGACAGTTCTAATCCGCTCATTGACCTGGACCACAGGATCCTCAAGCAAACACCGGTTGTACGCGCATTGCAACCCACTCGATGGGGATTGAAATTGCAGTACAGCTCTACTTTAAAACCGCTTCCATGAAAGTCGTTCCTGATCTAAAAGTAAATTAAGTAACCATGATGTGTGTCAGACAATGTTTTCTTATTTGGGACAGTCAGTTCATCATCGTCTTCTTGATTGACTTTGAAATTATGATAACCTCAATATTTACACAACTGTGCGTTCGTTCTTCACATACGGAGAAATTCTAAAACATGTTCAGTTCGACCAGTTTTAACTCGTCTAAAATGGTATATCCTAACTTTAGCTGTTTGTGTAAATGAGTATCACTCTCTCAGATGGAGGCGTTACCACTTTATCCGGATCCTCCCCAAACCCTAGTACACTTAACAAACTGACTGAGTTATCGTGTGGCTAATTTTACCAAATTTCTGTTAACAATGTACATGCGACAAGCAATGCATCGTTGGCTTCATAAGAATAGATAAGTCAACATCATATGACAATCAAGCCGCCATTTCAGCAACAGTTCCTGGTTCATTTACGATACGGTTAATGAGTCAGGCTTGGATGAATTCCATTTTTGTGTACATGTTAGGGTTGTAGAGGAAACGCATCTTTTTGGTCTTTTCACTAACTGTGAACCATTATCAGCCTACTTTAGCCGCTGTTATAAAATTTTTGAGAACCATTTTCACTCTGGTTCATAACAGACTCTCATGCAATGTTATAAAATACGTTCGCCATCCTAACTTTTATCTAGCTAGTCTTTCTTGGAACGACATCGTTTATAAAGTGGTATGCAATTTCGCATTCTTGGTTGATTTTCGCTATTCCTGGTGGCTACTGTGTGAGATACAGCCTTGATGAGTAAGATTCTTCTTACTGATGAGCAGTAGAGCATTTTCATTTTATATAAATTAAACATCACTGATTATTGGTCGCAGCTGTCGCATTCCCATAGACTTTTCAGACTTCGGTTATCATTACGGTTTGGATAAGTTAATCATCTAGTCCGTGTTTCATCCCGAGCCGCTACGTTGTGTATTCGGAGTCGCTGAAAATTGTGCGATGCATTTTATCTGTTCACAAAACTTGTCTTTTGTTGTAGGCTAGATTTTTGTGTATGCCAATAAAATGTTGGTTGCGTGGTTGGTAACTCCTTATTCTTAACCTGTCACAAAATTATTTTTAAAAGCTGCGCAGTCGTTAATGAGAGGCGACTGCTTTAATTAACAAGATCTCTTTTCACTCACTGAACCCAAATGCCTGTTGATGACTGTAAACGTTTATTCCAGATTTATTTGATGTAGACCTCTGTTATCTTTAATATGACAACTTTTCTTACGTGTAGACGTTACTGCGAACTGCTGACATGTTACTGTTAACAATGCTTTTTAATTCGTTTGGCTCTGTAGTATCTAAAGACGATTATGTATCTTTCAGTTAAGTCAGCTTTCTTACAATGTTTTCTCACAGTCGTCTTTCGTCCTGATTGCCATTCTGGGGGAAACCAGTGGGTGAAGACGCTAAATGTTTGGTACTTGTATGCAGAGTGTGACTTCAACACTGGCATTAACTTGCTCAATCGTTTCTTTTTGTTGTGCATTGTGGCGATTTTTCTGTACATTCCTTCCGCACAATGCATTAGTGTGCATGAATTCGCTTACGACTGCTTTTTGCTGCCGTGCTTCTTGATATTGCGATCATTCTTCCTGTGTTTTAATCCCCCACTTCAGATTTCAAGACGTCGTTGCAGCCCATTCGACAACACAATCCTTTATGCACCAGAAAAAGTGAAGTTTTTCACTTTGTTCGCTGATTATATTATTTCGGTCACGGTTGTCACATAGTGTTTGCGCAACTTCTAGCTAATTGTTATTGATTAATGTGGTAGTTGAGATACAGTGCGGACTATTCTAAGTTTTGATTAGGGGAACTGTGCTACCCATTCGATTAATCCGATTGTATATTCCACTACGTACAGCTCTACCCGTTGCTGTATTGTTTGCATAGATAATGTGCACAGTACTCATAATTGTTGATCATCCGATATTCATGCGCTCAGTTTCAAGAGACCTAATCACGTATCTAGCCCATAGGTCGGTAGGTAAACAACCATGCACGCGATAAGAATGTTGATGGTTGTGTGTGTAGTGATGAATTAACTGGCCTCTATATCCTTGGTTGTAATGATTGATAAAAGTGTTTAGTTGGTTCAGCAGCAGTGCTATTCGAAAAACGCCTGCTCTGAAAGTTCTGTGAACTGGACTTCCCTTCATATCTTCCGAACGTGTACAATAACTGCGTCTACTTTGTGTCCTTCAGTTCGATGTAAATAAATGTATGAAGTTGAGTGCTTTACCGTTTACCTTTCCTGTGCAGCACATCCAGTCTCTTGAGCAGCCTGCTCGGCGAGAAAACAGTGACGCAACGCTGGGAAGTAAGTATATGTTTGGTATTTACTAAAGGCATTAGAATGAATGTTGCTAATTGAGAAAGCTCGACGCTACATTCACAATGAAGTTTGTGGGTCTAGGCTTCCGTTACCCTGCATGCGATCTGTTATGACATACCAACGCACGTTTCGTTTTAACCTAACATTATTTCTGCGTCCGGTGTAACTGCTTCTGCGCCCACAATGATTCTGTTTTTTTCCACTCTGTACCGAACAGATCAACTCATGATTTTCACTCTCCACTTCGAGATATCGATTTCTTTCTGGTTGAACAGTGTCCAGCCGGGTTCTAGACAATTCAATGGCTTGTTAATCCATTTCTAGATCGCTTGGCCCTGAATTCTATCCCTAACACACTGCCGTTTCGAATTAGGAGACGATAGGGACGGTATACAGCGTGCATGTTGGTTGACTGCTAGTGGCTTATGTTATCTGCTTTCTCTAAACAAGAAGCTACCCGAGAACGTACAGGTGTCAAACACTGACACGTCCACGAATGATCATTTTAATGTGAAACAATTGGTTCCCTCGAGCAGTTTGAACAAAGCAGATAGAACATGAAAACTGGTAGATGCAAGCATTTCGTATTGACTCATCAGTACCAAACTTACAATAACA
>QNGE01000737.1:192281-208104 GCA_008508345.1 Paragonimus westermani
CCACCGGTCATGCTACCGATCCATCTTGTGCATTCAAAATCCTGTTGCGACATTCCAACCCGAGATTCTTACGGTTCGCTGAAGCAGTTGCAATTAATCGACTCAAACCAGCTCTCTGTGTTCAGAAACAACTGTTCGTGAACCTGACCCTTCCCTGGACTTAATGTCTTATCCTCTCTCGCTTATTGATTTTCCACCCCTCAAATCGATTGTTGTTTTTTTTTTTAAAAAAAAAAGCCCACCCGTGTTATTGTAAGTTTGGTACTGATGAGTCAATACGAAATGCTTGCATCTACCAGTTTTCATGTTCTATCTGCTTCGATCATTTTAATGTTCGTAAACAGCAGAACAACCTTCTCCTCCATTCAGAGAACTGCTGTATGAAGTTACCTAACAAAGAACGGGCTACGTTAGATGCTTGTGTACATTCTGGCAGCCTCAGGCAATCGGGCCGCAAGTGGGAGGTAGAGCGTATCAGAACCTACTGCCTCCCTTTGTTACCCTCACTGAGGTGCTGGAAAGTTGTTCTGCCTCTGCTCTTCGTTTCACCTTCACATACGACAGTGTCTTGCACAAAACCCAGGATGGTTTTGTCAGTTATTACGTGGAACTTCCCTCACGGAACACAACTAATCTGTTCAGATTCTGCCGATGATGTCGCTACATCGCTACAGTACACAGTCACTCCAAACAGCACGTTGGACCGTCTGTGATTTGGCTTGGTTGCTTAAAGGCTGGGCGTAGATTTTCAACTCTGTTGCTTCCATTCCGTCGGGTCATAAAAGATTCTAGTTGTCACCGGAAAACGTGGTTACAATTTGGAGTTGGTGGCGAAGTTGTTTCTCGTATATATGCTTTCATTATGACTGTGGCACATGCATTTCTAAAGAGCGTTCCGGGAGTGGTGAAAGTCGCAAAATAAACAACGAAGGTTCGCACATCACGCGCACTATCAAACTATATTATATATATATATATATGTTTATATATATAAGCGAAAATTCGAAGCAGGCAGCTACTGAATTACTCGATCCCAAATGGATCAGCAAGACTGAAGAAGTCCTAAAACTCTCAACAGATTCTAACAGAACAAAAAGCGAAGATCAGCTAAATCGAGAATTGCAGCACCTCAATCTGCTCTGAAATGTCAAAATAAATCGTTGCTGCTGACTATATTTTTTTAAACAAGATATATGCATATATCAATATAACTGACACTATTAACCATTGGTCGCGTTATCTCGGTTGTCCGTTCGGGTCCAGTGCACCAGGTATTTGCAGGTCGCTTGTTTTTAGACAAGCTTTGGATTAAGTAATGTTCATTTGGAACGCTTCAAACTCACTTGTAAGCACCATAAAGTACTATCTGAATTGCCATCATACCGAGACTTGCACCAGTGCGTGTGAATGATCACTAGCTTTCACATGTGGATCCTACGGCTTGTTCTGTTAATTGACTCGAATGTTTCAACATTCTCCGTTTGAGGTTTTCTGCTGACGTTTCATGTGTTGAGTTAGTTTTCAATCCACCGATATAGTTTTCAAAAGTTTCGTTAACACTGTACGTAACTACATCACTGTGTGCTTTTATCACTGAATAGCGTATCCGACTTTGGGTACAGTGTATCAACGAGACGTTTTAAAACCCTCCATCATGGAATCTATGATTGCGCTGCCAACTGAATCTTACGGCATTTGGGTTTTCATAAACGAGATGTGCCTTGCCTAATCTTGAGGATACAGATTCTCTTGAGTGTCTGTGTACATAACGGTAGCTCGTCATGCGTTTGTTGTTTACCAAATCGGTATATATTACTCTTCTTGATGGTTCGTCCTACTTTTCTCCCCTTCCGCAGCGTGGTGAACTTAGCAACTTCCAGTATCTGATGTATCTTAACACACTTGCTGGGCGATCGTACAATGACCTAATGCAGTACTCCATATTCCCTTGGGTGCTGGCCGATTACGATTCGGAGGAGTTAGACTTGTCTCGACCGGAGACATTTCGCGATTTGTCCCGACCAATGGGTGCCCAGACCGCACGCCGTTTCAGTCAGTTTCAGCGCCGATTTAAAGAATGGGACGATCCGAGCGGAGAGACACCGCCGTACCACTATGGAACACACTATTCATCAGCCATGATAGTCGCGTCCTACTTGGTCCGGATGGAGCCGTTTACTCAGCACTTTCTTAAGCTTCAGGTAATTGTTTACTCTCTCTCTCTCTCTCGTTTCACGATGTATGTATATATACAGTACAGTATGAAGGTATGTATGTAATGTATATCACCGGAAGAAGCACTGGTAAACCTACCTAACCAAATTCGCCTAAAAAACGGACGTAGTCGAATTCTAAATTTTTACGAACTTATAGCCTAACACAATCCTCAACTGAATCGACTCGTAGCCCATTCGACCATCACTTGTCAAATGCCGAAGAGCGCTCTTTCCAAATGGCCTCATTTTACATCAGTGATGTTCCGAACATGAACTTTGTCGCTTCGTTTAAAGCTAAGTTGCAAAGTCCAATCAAATTGTTCGGTACTAAATGGAAATCCGCCCTGGAGCCGTTGGTGATCCACAGGAATACCGTTGTTCTACCATTTGACAACAGCAATTCTATAGTTTTCATTAACCGAGGTAATTGTCACAGTTTCTCGGGATTGGTTCATTGTCCAAACCATTGTTTGAAATTGAAGTGGTCCGATATTAAGTACTAAACTTCTGAAAGAATCCGATTAAGGAGTGACAATGTCTTGAAGAAAATCAAACTTAACAAAATTATTATTCCACTTTTCTATAAGCTGCTTGAAGTTCATGAAAGCAGCATACCTTTGGGATCAGTTGATCCAATCAGAGGAGACCCAGCAAGTAAAATGGCGGGACTGTCGTGAAGGTTAATTGCACCAGTTACCCAAGACAGCCGTGCCTATTTACACAGTGCCTCTGGGTTTCCTCACAAGAATAAGGTATGGATTTGGAAACAAGAGGAAGTCATGGTTATAGTAGCTTCTGACGTGACTTGGGTTCGACGAGATACTAGGGATGGCTTGACTTGACCCATCCCTCACTACAGTCGCTCCTGAAGCTAATGGCAAACAAAACACGTTCTTAACGGAGTTCTGATGCGTTTCTTTAATAAAACACGAAATGTGGCCATATTGTCTACAAAACAACCACAAACATAAATGATAACGAAGCTATGTATGTTGGAGTTGGTGGTCTCTCTGAGCCTTGTAATGTGACGTATGCGTTTAAACATGTTTTTAAGGACATGCAAAACAAACGCAGTGGAAAGCTTTACCGCTCAGTCCTAAAATGTGTTCAGCATCGGTGCCATTGAGTGTTCTCATTTACTGTCTACTTGTATCCAATGATGTACTTCAGGACAATACGTAGTGGCAAGACCTCGCGTATTTAACTATAACCGATACCCTCGACTGAACGACACTTTGCACAAGAACCTATTTACAATCCGAAGAACCATTCCAGCAACAAAAATATGGCGCACCAATGGGATCACCGCTGTCTGCACCAATGACTGAGTTTGTGCAATATTTTGAAAGCGTTGTCTTCAGTGAACCCCATCCAAACTTGTGACTGAAGCAAGTGGATGATGCATTTGTTGCTCTCAACCGTGCTGAGGTGCTGAGTTCCAGTGACGCCATCAATAAGACATTACCGTGAGTTGAATTCGCAAAGGGGTTAGAAACATGCTCTGCAATACCCTTCGTGGATGTGTTGTTATTGTGATAACCAGGTGGAATCACGCGGACGACCGTGCACCATAAACCAACGATCGTTGCAATTTACTCTTTTTCGATATTAATCGTCCAGCCACGCACAGAAAGAGTTATATACGAACACTATTTCGTAGAGTATCGACCCACTGCAGTAACCCCAAGCTCTAAAAAAATGATAATGTACCATCTCCATAAATTATTCGTGTCCGACGGTTGTCTCAGATCATTCAGAAACGTGTGCATCGAAATCTGGCCAATAAGCGTTTCAGACAACACAAGAGACATCATCGTGCCTTATACAAACGGAACCTCAGAGGTGGCAGAGGAGGTCCAAAATTACAATCCCACGTAAACCAATAAGCAACCTTCGAAACTAACTTCATATGGTCACAAATCCATTCGATGCGCATGGACGAACCTAACTCTCTCGCGCGCGCGCGCGATCGTGACTTGGTCTGCGTAAGCAAAACTGGTGACCACTTTTAGACAACGTCTACACTTGTCACTGAGCGAGGAGACCAATAATCACACCTTTGCTTACACTGTAGATGCATCAGGCCAAACTGGCGGACGCCACAACAACCCCGATGATTACTTAACTCCATTTGTCACACTAACACGACGAACAACACATTAATATGCTGATGAGCCGCTAACCTTACTGTATTTTTCCCTGTCAGTTTTGGATTTGTAACGCCGCGGTAAATATGTTTTACTCGGTGCTCGCCTTCTACATTCATTTATTCTCTATATATTTTCTCGATAATTTTCACGTCTCTAACACATGGTTAAGCGATAGGTTACTGTTGACGCTTCTTGATCTCTTCTCCACCAAGGAGTTCACTTACTCAGCGACAGGTTTTGGTTGCTAATTTTCTGTGCTCATCAAAACCCCCATGTTCCTTCTCGTAGTTTTTATTATCGCACACAGTCAGTCACCATTTTGCTGTGTGATTTATGGGTGCACTTTTGTACGCAGCTTTCAAAACTAGCCCGCATGGGAATACGAATCGTCCGTACTGTTTGTTTAAGTACAGAAGTCGATGATTGTCTGAACCAAGATCACTGAATTCGAACAGGTGGTGTGCTAATGCAACTTCTTCCCAAATATTTTCTCTGTCAACAGGGTGGTCATTTCGATCTTCCGGATCGCATGTTCTACAGCATCAAGGACACTTGGCTCAGCGCGAGCGAATACAACATGGCGGATGTGCGCGAGTTGATTCCAGAATTCTTCTATCTTCCGGATTTTCTTATTAATTTCAATCGATTCGAGCTTGGAACCAGACAGAACGGTCTGGAAGTAGATCACGTTATTCTCCCACCGTGGGCCAAATCCGATCCCCGGGAATTCATACGAGCCCATCGAGAGGTACAATTTGAATCAGGGTGCTTGTTTTGTCACAGTCAGTAAACGGTCCATAGTCACAAAATTTAACTTAGGTTTTTCATTTTTTTAATGGGTTTTTAATCCCATGTAGTTCTCATGTTGACTTATTAAATGTTGAGACTGGCATCAATTTTAGAGGGTTTGCATTGTTGGTCAATCTTCCATACTCTACAGATGACGCTGCTCTATGTATTTGTAACGTTGATGATTTGTGCCGTGTAAAAAAATAGTTTTATGGTTTTTCAGGCGCTAGAGAGTGAATACGTCTCAGCCCATCTGCATGAGTGGATTGATCTGATATTCGGCTATCGACAACAGGGTGAAGCAGCCGTGCAAGCAGGGAACGTGTTTCATCATCTTTTTTATGAGGGTAACGTCGATATTTACTCGATCGACGATCCTCTGAAACGTTCCGCTGTGATTGGTTTCATTAACAATTTCGGCCAAATTCCAAAACAGTTATTCCGTAAGCCTCATCCTAGTCGGCGAATCGCTGTTCCACGTGGCCCCGCCGCATTGTTCCCAAAATCAAGCGGGCGTCGGAATTCATCCACTCAACTGGCCGCTGACTTGTTCTATCGGAATCTGGATTGTCTCCGCCCCCATTTGCAACCTCTCAAAGGTGATTTGTCAAACGTTTTCATTGGCCTATACATTTTGTTCCCATGACATCAGGTAGTTCTTTTAAATAAGATTAACGTTTCCTGCCTCTGTGTTCCTTGGTGTTGTATATCTGTCTGAGTTACGTTAGGGTTAGGTACTGTTTGACATCCGAGCAATCCGAGGCTCAACCCAGCGCTTTTATGCTCGGTAGTTGGACATCTCCACCGCGGAGTTTTCGCAAGCTAGTGGTGTGTAGTTCCTTTTCATTAATTTCTGCCCCACTCGCCCACACCGGTTTCATTCTTCTCTTGATTCAGCCGTTCGCAATAACAGGACGATTATCCTAATTAACAATTTTTTTGTTGGGTTCCTACACATATCTGCTTCTTGAGTTTTCGTTACTCGTCGTAGTAACCTTATTAGGACGGGTAAGAGCCTCCACTTTCGCGTTCAGCCGTCGCCTGCTACGATCGCCTGTCTTGTTCTGTCAAAACCGAATCGAAACCAGTTGTCGTATGTGGATTCGATTCATCCTGCCAATGTCACCGTAGTCATTAAAAAGCATGAACCTGAAGTTCATGTTGTCTAACCGGACCGATTGGAGACGACAAGTTCACATTTTTCAACCTCAAATTGGACCAGTAAGATCGACGTCATTCAATTCCTTCTCGGTCGTAAATTCAAAACCGGTACATTTCGGGTTCTTGTGTTCAAGCCTGAGCAGTCTGAACAAATCCGTCCCGTACGTTGACTAGTAGCCGCTTATATATGAACCGAAAACTTGTCCGCAGTTGCGCTAATCATCGAAGATACCATTGTTCCCTATTTTGATTGCTGTAGAACTGAAACACGCTGTCGGTCAAATTGTACAACTTGACCCCCGCCTGGTTCCAAATGCATTTGGTTCAAATTCTGTTGGCCCTTCGTCTGACTCTGGTGGTGGTGATAATGCCGATTGTAGCATTGGTGTGAATGCTAATGGCGTTGCCAGCGGTGGTCTTTTCGGTGATCACACCGCTACGCTCGTCAGTCCATCCTGCCCATCGCCTGCTCAGATGGGTATTTCCAGCACAATTCCGGGTGGCCCAATAGTTGCAGTGGAGCAGCACAAGTGTCTGTTGCCACCCCATCACATTGTCTATGTGGCCTGGGGTTTTACGGATGGTAGTCTACGTCTCGGTAGTGTTCTGGACTCCTCAGAGCGGGCTCGATGGGTGTTCGAGATGGTGGACGAGGATGAGGTTTTGTGCTGTGCCGTCCCTAACAAGCGCACCTTGATCACGGCTGGAATTAGCACTGTGGTGCGTGTGTGGAAGGTGAGTTAACAACAAAAGGCACAATCCTATTTGCTTGATCAATGGTCTGTTGTTTGCCTTCAGATGAATACCTGTGAAATTGCCTCAACATCATCACGCTTGTTCATGTCAAGTTTGTCACTGCTAATTGGTTTAAAAATTATGCCAGCATGCATATCTCCTGATTGACGATAGAACAGACGGCTGATTGACGTTACCAACATAGGTCAGAAACCTCTTCTCTGTTGACTTACTCTTTTTCCAGCTTCAACCGTTTGATTCTCATACGGGCCGGCCATCTTTGACGGGTGCTGCGCTCGGGGTGATAAATGATAGTTCAAGTGGTGTGACTTCCACGGTCAGTACAAGTGGCCCGTCGTCCGGCGCGATATCCTCTTCGACCAGCTCCACTACTGCCCCCTCAATCGGATGTCGTCTGCGTCTCCGAGCTGATTTATGCGGACACACTGAGGCGGTAACGTGTCTGACCGCATCTACTGCGTTCAATCTAGTCGTTAGTGGTAGTCGGGATCGGACGTGCATTCTGTGGGACCTAACCCGACTGGCTTTTCTGCGTCAGCTCATAGGTCACAGTGCACCGGTGGCTGCAGTCAGCATCAGTGAAGCCAACGGGGATATTGTTAGCTGTGCGGGCGCCTTTTTGCATCTGTGGAATTGTAACGGCGAAGCAGTGGCTTCAGTGGACACGCAGGTTGGCTGGAACAAACAAGTTCTCTGTGTCTGTATGAGTACGGTAAGCACTTTTACTTGAGCTTTCGAGTCATCAAAATTATTTAAACAACCTCTGTTATCTAAATCTGTCACTTTTGGGCTACTCTATCGTTAGCATTGATTCGCAACTTCACATAGGCGTGATCCTGTTGCGATTCATGCACACTTGGTTTCGCGATTATCGGTCTCACTCGCTTAGTGTTATTGATTCCTTCTGATTCTGCATCCACTTGGATTTCTGCTGTATGGGTGTCGAGTTTCGGATGCGCGGACCTTAGAAGTTTACGCACCCGATCCTTGGAAAATTTACTTATTTAAGGGACCGTTCCGTGTTTTAGAAGTACCATTTCGTTATGTATCACGGTGTTCGCTCTGCCTTATCGTCAGCTTATGTGCGTGAATATCAGTCGATTGCTTAGTAGAAAGAAACGAAGGAATTCACTGTTAGGTTAGAAACTGTGGGTCCTCCTCCCTCGGGGATCTCGTAACCCATGAGGCCTCTCCTTAGTAAGATTAGGGGAGACGGTTATCAATCGTACACAGTGACCTAATTGTTACCAATGTTATTTTGTTACCATTTGAAACTCAGTTATTCGTTACCTGGGTTATCACTTGCGAGGTTTCTTTTTTTGACACCTCATCATGTCAACCGTTTTTTCAACGTGCGAGAGTTTTCTCCTTGCATATGTGTGATAGCTAACCCACAATGTCTGTCATCGATGTGTCTGTTATTGCTGTTGCGATAAAGTGAAGTTGTGTTGGTTCCGTTCGTTTAGTTAAGAGTAATGCAGTTTGTTGCATTTGTGTGTCACAGATCGATAGACAATTTCTGAGCTTTCTTAACGATATTTTTTTTGGCGTTTTCTATCGCTGATTGCCGTTAACTAAACAGTACACTCACACTCTGCTTACACATGCGCCTCATGGCTATGTGGTGTCGCTTTTAAACTGACTGTCGTCACTTGCAGTGTGCTGTTATACATGCAATTTTTTTTCATGAACGAATGGGAGTTACCACAGACGGAAATCGTAACCGCCATTGTATCTAACTGATCCTGTTCTTTAGTTGCTAATCGTTTGGGCAGATTTCACAGTGACCTAGAAACCTTCGGAAATTCTATTTCAAGTTAACTTAGTGACCAGGTACTATCGCATGCGACGAATCGTTGTGACAACTTAGCTTTTAGTTCTGGACGCCACTATTCAAGCATCTTCATTTGATTTTCTGTCCTTGATTTCCGGCCGACGTCGTCACCAGGTTTTCCATTTCTCCCCTCTCCATTGTTAACTGCCCTTTTGCAGTTGTATGATTGGGACGCGGAAAATGTGATTCTGACTGGTGGATCTGATGGAGTCGTTCGTATGTGGAGTTTGGAATACGTTCGATCTGCGATACCAACGGGCGAGGCTGGTTCTCGTCTAACTTCGGACCCACAGATAACAACTAATCCCTCAGGTTGTGAAGCAGTTACAACCGGAAAGGTTGGTGACAATGCTTTTATTTTTACCAGAAGCATTTTTATGTAGACCACTTTTCTTCTCTGCTTTGTAACTATCCTCCGGGATTCGTAAGATATTTTGCATCATGTTACTGCATGTGCAGTATGTTGTTCATCCGTTTTTGGGAGTAACATTTGAATCTCGGTTATACTCGTTGAGATTATCGGTTGAACTCTGAAATAAACTGCGGATATGTGATGGCAACAAAACGAAACATGATGCCCTTAATCATACTTGTCCTTTTGAATCCATCGGAAATATCTGGAACGTTGTGGTAAAGATTTCTTGCTGTGCATCTGGGCTCTCGCTTTCAAATTAATCCAGCGTACACAAGCTAAACAGTATGTGGCAAATGATGGTCAGCGTACATAGAACATGTCTGAGGCAACGGTGCCTGTGGAGTGAGACGATTTGTCCGATGGCCTCGGTGCAGTCTGACCGTCTCGGGGATGCCAGCAAACCTCGTTCACTGCACCTCACGCCACCATTGTTTAACAGGTGGGGATGACCAAACACCGACACTCTGAACATCTTCGTGGTGTTTCGACCAGAATTTCGTGCAATACTGATGGGTTGTTGTAAGATTTATGGTTTCATCAGCGTTGGTACAAATTTTAAGGCGAGTGGATCTCTTGTTCACCAAGATCGAGAGCAGGCCTACGCCTCTACCAATCTCCTAATGTCACCCAGCATTTCACGGGTACAGTGTTCAGACGAAACGGATGAACTAAATTGACTAATCCAAAGGGTACGCTTTGGGCTGCCTATCAAGCATCGCTTTGTGAGCTTATTTTGTGTCCGCTGTTGTTTACAGATTATACCACTCACACAGTTCACCCATTGTTGAGCAGTATTTGTTCTGTCCGCATATAACTGGCGAATATTCGGGCTGCTGATCCGTTTAGCTGATACTGAGCTGCGTTGTCACAGGAATTCCAGCAACTGATCATGTTGTTATTACCTCTGGGTGAATATTCTGAGGTCTTTTACAGTATTATCAGCATAGCAGCTCACACATTCTTAAGACTGCGGATTGTGCAGGACTGAAAAGCGTCGCATTCTGTGTTGAGGCTCACTGATTGATTCACCAACTTCCCAGAACACTGCATGATTAGGCCTTTGCAACTTAACACTGCATCTAGTACCTTGCTATCGTGTGTTGACCGAATGCCATGTCCATTACACTGTTCCTATTGAGCAAATTCAAACTTGTGCGTGTTTAGTTAGCAAGTAAATATGGTGTTTTTGTGTTCTCTGTTTCTCTGGCGTGCGTGGTTGTACTGACTGCAAGTGAGGTGTTTACTACACCAAGCTGATGCATCAGCTAACTGAGTACACTTTAGTTTTTTCGTCTTCTCTAGACATTAATGTTTCTGTGTTTTACAATTCCTGTTTCAGGTAGCCGAAACTGAAATATATTCGAAGCATGATACCCAGAACTCCTCGGCTAGTTCTCGTGAGTCTATTATGCTTTTCCTCATTTTTCCCCAGGGATTAATCTAAAACAGTCAACATCCAACGGAAAGGAAGGTTTTTTGTTAAAATTTAGACAGCGATAATCTCGTGTTGGTACTCAGTGGTGTGCTTCTCTCAGTTAAATGCTGGATGGCCGATTGGGCGCACAAATCCATCACAACACAAGGCGTGTATCGGTTGCAATGAGACCGGTTTATTTAGACACTTTAGTGAGTGCTGTGTCATTCGAACAATCAAATTTCTTTCTACCTCTTCTGAGTAACTGGCACATTTCTAAAATCTAGCCTGTGTATTCAGAAACGACGTAGTTAACTCCCAGAATGCTCTGTTTCTGATAGATTTTGGTGGCTCTTATTCATATGGTGAATTTGTCCCCAGAACCTGAATTATGAGGTCGATTTCATACTTATAAAATGCTCATTTTCATGTGCACCTTTCATACGACAGTTTCCACCAGTGTGTTGTCTTGAGACCGTTATCGTACCAAACTGCATTGGCATATCAGTACCATAACATCAAGGACTAGTCATATCCGCAATGTAGTGTTGCAGCTTGAGTTAAAGGCTGACGTGGACAAAGCTCAAATCCCGACCGTGGCAAAAATTTGCACGACCTACTAGCCTTAAAACGAGCGAAGCTTGACTATTACTTTTTTTCGAAAGAGGTCGACTGGAAAGTCTTTGGGAATGCCAAATCTCTCATCAGTTGCGAACGATGCTCAGTTTGTGTCAACCAGTTCTGGTAATACCTGTCACTAATCAAAGTTTCTCTCAACCACTGTTACTTTCTGTTACTTCAAACTGAGGAGTGGTTCGGATAATGAGGCCCTCGATTGACGTCGACAGGACAGTTTGTGCGTCTCCTTTCAAGGCGATTAGGCACTGTGTACATCTCCCACAAGTGGATGAGGCTGAGCATTTCCGAATGGTAAGTCTGTCATACCTGATATGAGATTAATGACACGACGATCAACGCGATTGCCTCGTGAAGACGTGATCGGTTACCAAATCCCAGCCATGACAAGGTAGACGCCATTGATGGACTTCGAAAATAGTGAAACGTGAATATGGTGCCGTTTCAAAGGAAATGGCTGCAAATTTGTTGGCATACAAAACGTTGATCAGTTGTCGGCGATGTTCACTTACTGACTACCAAAATCCCCTACTATCTAATGCCTTCACAATGGCCATGAGTCTGATCAGAAAGTTCTGTGACTCTGGCTGCCGCTCATCGCAGCAATGACGTGGAGTAACCCGTAGAAATAAAGCCGTAATAAAAGAATGAAAATTAATCAAACGTGGCTAAGCGGAAGAATTATAAATAGTGTGGACGCAAGTACACCACTGATTGCGACACTGTCATCCCGGATAGCTTTTCTAACCAATCGTTTGGGTGACCACAAATATCCCAGCCGGACTGGCGACATTTATCCGCCATAGTACAATCAGCATTTTCATATTTCGTGACCACGTTGTTGCTTGACCACCACGTGGTTTTACCTAGCTGTTGATGGCTTAGGTATATCCTGCCTCGTACAGTCAGTTGACGTGCGGAGTTCGTGACCAAACCATCATTGTGATTAGTTGGCTAGGTGATAGATTGCGCAACCCGAGTGCTGCATAGCACGTCCTGCCGAACGGCCGCAGTGTTCGCATGATTGTCCAACTTGATACGAGGTAACTGGCGGATATAACCATGATCAAACGCAGCGAGTCTACCTACATCTTCATCACAAACAGGCCACGCTTCTGAACCGTAGAGCAAAACAGAACGCACACAATCCCTTTCTTTTGAAAACTACCGGACTTCTTCGCCACCCCACATACGACGTGAGTTCACAAGGGTAGCTCCTGTCTTTGCTGTCCTCACCAGGAGAGTTGCAATCTGACTAGTTAGTGCTTCCGAATTACGTGGACGTGTCCACAGTGCCAGGTGGATTGCCTGCAATGAAGAACGTGGCAGTTTGAATGCTTCAGTTCTAAAGCAGCACTTTTGAAAATACGAGGCGCATTCATACAGACCTGCCTGGTCATCCCACTTTTTCTACATGGTCTAAATGGTTTCAGCAGGTGAGCCAAGCAAGACAATATCATCGGCATACTCCATATCTGTTAACCTGTCACGAGGGATAAGCTTTACACCAGGCTCTTTGAAATCCTTGAGCGCATCTTCCAGAATATCGTCCATGACAATACTGCTGGGAAAAGGGAACACCGCTAGGACTGATAAACGCCCGAGGCGGTTGGCCGTAGACTCACATCCTGCTTTCATAGTCGGCTTACAGTGACTTCAATAGATTCACGTATTTCCCTAGAACTCCCATGCAAACAAAACAGTTTCAAAGAACATTACGACTGACCAAACCGAAGGCGGTCTGTCGGTTTTAAAGCGTCACGGTCGTCAGCTGCTTCTAAGTGTGTCAGAGTTCCAGGGTCCGTTGCATGTTAGAAAGGTGGTCAGCGCATTTTCAACCGTTCTGGAATCCTGCCTGTTCTTTATATATCTGAATTTCCCTGGGTTTAGTGATCCTGCTAGTGAGTAACTTGGGCGCACTGGACACTTGATTGATGCTTCTATGGCTGTCACGTAGAATTCGGTCTCGCTTTTGAAAATGGGACTTATTGTTGATAAGTACCTCTTCGATTTTCCAAACCCTGTGGAGGAGTTTTATCGGTTCTGGTGTCAGTCTGTCTTTACCAGTCTTGAGAAGGGAGAGACAGCATATTTGTTACGCTTCAATAATTTAGGCTATGGAACCATTTCTGTCTGGATCACAGTAGGTGACCATTCGGGTCCCGTCTTCTGTATGATCTATATGGTCTCACACAGACGGCCAAGACACACGAATCTGCTGTCTGTTTCAACTGTTCTACTATGTGGTGTTCACTGTATACGCAAGTTTTTTTTACTGAGGTTGTGTTTAAGTTCTTATCATCTTGAGAACCAAATGGAATCAAGCGACCTTTTTTCACAAAGTTTGTCGACATGACAAAAACTCACCTACGCTTCCACTGCCCAGCTGCTTCAGAACATAACTCTTCCCGGTAGGTTTTCATGGCCACTGCGATTTGTTCACGGTGTTCGTTTGGTTTTTTACCCGTGTCAAATTGATCAGTTCGTCCACCAGTGCTTCTTGCCAAGCCTTTGCACTGTCCTCGTTTGATTTCCAGTTAATCCCCTTGCATTTACGAGTGTGACCTTTGGATAAATGACAAAATAAAAGCGCATCTCAGCATGGTCCGAGTCCAGGTGATCGTTCCAAAAGTGCACGAAGACCGCTGAACGAGTGATGCCTCCCATAACTCACCGCCGTATGGCCGAGTTGTGTCCATGGCTAAGAAGTTCAGGGAGGGCTACATGTGATACCGTGCCTCTTTCTGTGTTGAAATACGGCACTGGAAATGCAGAGACTGTGAGATGCGCACAGCTGCACCAGTCTTTCACTGTTGTCAGTGCGTTGTGTCCAGACCACCGATCATACCACCCAGTTGCTTCTTGTCTGCAGAACGACGACCAAGGTGAGCATTAAAATCGCCTTTTGGCATGTTGGTATCAGTGTTTAGCTTGCTTCAGAAAGTTGATGAGGGCGTCGTAGAACGCATTCTTCATAGCAATCAAACAGCTGTCTGTTAGGGAGTACACTGATGTGTAAACAAACACTATTTTTGTGATTTGCATTAATAGACTTTTTCTGATAACGCGCAAGCGACTACTCACTGGGATCCAGTCGGACAAACATTGCTCCGTTCTAGTACTCAGCGCGATTCCCACTTCAGTTTACCCACGAAATGCAGCTTTGACGTCATCAGACGCCATGGGAGGGAAGCGCCTTGACGAACAATTATCTAGACGGTAGCCAAGGTAGCTTACTGACTGACTTGCCTGAACGTACGGACATTGAAAACATCGGTGACTACCAGTTGTCTTGGCTGTGATATACAGTTATCTCCCGGGATTACAGGAAAGGGAAAAATGGAAGGGGAAAGTGATGATGGAGGAGGAGAATTTCCTGCACTTCCCTGTCTTTTGTGCAACAGAGGGGGTTGGAATTGTGGGACCCCGCCCTGAGTCCTCAACTTTAAGTTCTGCTCCGCCTGACAATAGGGGATGTGGTTTTCTTGGGAAGCTTTATCTAAAACCAACGGCTAGAGTCAAACCCAATTGGCAATGAGAGGGTTTGCCTAGTCCGAGAGGGAAGTGAATAAGACGTCGATACTTGCTTCTGATCATCGCTCCGTACAAACGCTTAATGCAAGTGGTATTCACGGAACATAGCTGGAAGACCATTCAGAATGGTGTACCTCTGCGGTAGCATCATCATCATCATAGACAGCAATACATCAGTGGTTCACACTAATGCTTAACTGCCACACAACCATGATGAAAAAACAAACCCCATATAGAAAGAGAGAAGGAAAAAGAAGATAACTCGGACAAACAACGACAACATTCACGCCACTGAGCTCGATTAGCCGCCATCTCACCTAGAGTCTCTAACCACCGACTCTGTGAGTCGCGAGGGCCCCAGCCCGGGAGACCAGCTCGATCTACATTGACCAACCCCTTGATCAACGACTTCATTTCCCTACGCCAGGTCATTATCTGACCACCTCGTACCTCACACCAGTTGGTCGCAGTGTCAGCGAACATTGTTCGGTGTAGAAGACGACTAGCTGGCATCCTTAATCCTAACCATCTAAGCCTGTGAAAACGTAGAGACTGGACAAAAGAACTCGTTTGGCAATCACTACCAAACACCCGCTTTCTAACCTCTTCGTTACTTACACGCTGGTGCCACCCGATATGAGCGACTGAACACAGACATCAATGACCAAATACTTGCAGACGGTTCACGTCTTCTACTCTGAGCAGCCATGTTTCGCTGCCGTAAAGTAATACGGCCCTCACCATTGTCTTATATACGTCACCTTTAGGCTTCAGAGAAGTGCCTCTCTGTCGTCAGAGATGCCCCCAGATTAGCGAATACCGTCCTAGCCTTAGAGATACGCGCTTCTATTTCATTCCCTACACCTCCACCGCTGCTGATGCAGCTTCCCAGGTATACAAACCGGTCAACAACCTCCA
>QNGE01000737.1:210246-234162 GCA_008508345.1 Paragonimus westermani
GGGTGGGTGGCGGTGTACCAGAAATGGTACGTTTTTCAGGAAGAGATGCCAACCATCTTCCAACCCCCAACCTGGAGGACCAGGATACTGTGGTTTGTCAGACCTGCTTGGTATGAGTAACTCTGTCCAGTTTAGCCCAAATGGTCATCGAGATGCGCAAGCCTTCACACCACGTCAATGTCCACTCTCACCGTGACGGTAGCAGATATCTTAGCGTAGACAAGTGTTACATGCTCTCTCAGATATCAAGGTTCAGATATCGAATTAGGAATCAGGAGGTTATGTTGGTTGTGTCAAGTATTAAAATTTCTCACCACTGTTGATCATGTGAAGTAGGTATATGTGGACTATATGAGTAAAAACAGCCTGAAAAAAGCTACTGCTAACAAAAGAATGATGCGTAGCAGATGATTGATGCATATAATTTCACTAGACGTAAACGTAGAGACCATGAGAAACAGACCATCGTGTGAGACTGACGTGCAATGTTGTAGTTCGCATCCGTTATCATTGCCGTTATGCTGAAGCGTTCACTTTCAGAGGCGCGACGTTGGAAGTTGTGTTGTGTTTCACGTTCGCGAGCTTTGTCACTTGCCCTAGTGGACATCACATGCCCGTCAGTTAACACGCGTGACGATCACTCATGTTGTCATTCCTATTCACGGTGGTAACAAAAAGGGCCCGCTGTCATTCGCATGAAGTGAAGGCTAGAATCGTTCAGCGGAGATTATGGGGGATGCACGATGTCGGTCTATATCGCCTTGGGGTTGGCGGGGCAGTTAGAGCACAAGGTCTGGTACCCACCCAAGTTTGGGACGGATGGATGACTGAGGTTGAACCATCAGGCTTGGCACCTGGTACTGGACCCTTACGTAGTTGCCCTACGTAGTTGCCAAACCTTTTTCGTAACTGGGTCACTTTCCGTCTGATCAAGGGTGTGCAGTACGAGATCTTCCGAGTTTTTATCACTTTTAACAATCAATCCACATGCTCTGGGAGTGTAAAGACCTGGTAACCGTACGAAGTGCTGTTCAGCAGCACTTCACTGTGGCTTTCGTCGGGAGCCAACTTGTTCGCAACGTGATAAGTGACCGTTCAACACTGCCTTTTTTAATGTTTTGGCAGCGCGTCATTCAGTCTATGATCTGAGCTGTTTGTTTACCTTCGCAACTCAGTTATAAGCAGAGTTTTGACCCCTTATCAATCCCTTCATTGAACGTGATGTTAATAGGAGCAATGAGCTAGGTCCTAGCAAGAAAATGGTCTGTTTACATTTTTTTACGGCCCCTCTCTTGATGAGCCCAATTGTGAGCAAAATTTTTCATTATGGACAGTTGGTGAGCGTCGTGAATTACCGTGCTTCCTTAGATTTCTTTTTGTTTTTCGAAACAGAATTAACTTTATGCACGTAGTTGCTGGTCGTTGAACTGTTGCGTCCACCAGCACTCTCTTTCATGCCATCTTGTGTTCATATTACCGCAATTAGTGATACGATCATTCTGACCCGTTTTTTTATCCTCAGAACCCAGCTGTGATTGGACCCGTCAATTAGTCTGTCGGGGCAAATTGACCATGCACACCGCCTATGGTCGCAGTGATAATCAACAGCCTGCGGCAGTTACTGCACTAGCCATATCACGTGATCACCGTTCCGTGTTGGTGGGGGATGCGCGAGGCCGAGTGTACGCTTGGTCTGTGCCTCCAGACAGCGCCCGAGGTGGGATGACCGATCAGTGGGTGCGAGACGAAGGAGCGACGAACTGTGCCGCGGATGGATGCGGTGTTCGCTTCACACTGACCGAACGAAAACACCACTGTAGGAACTGCGGCAAGGTGTTCTGTTCCAAGTACGTCGTGGTTGTCAGAGTGTCAGGTTGATCCGCCTAAGAAAATCTGGTGCTAACGTGTGAAAAACTTCTTAGCATTCAGCTGACGCTGCCCTGTTGCACCGTGCGTAATTGTGATGTAAGAGTCGGAGGTGTACTTTAGGTTCACAAACCGGCCAGGCTGTTTAGTGTGAACTCTTAGAAAATCTGCTTCATTACTGTTTTCATTGCTCTTAATTAATGTTGGTGTTGCAACGAACTCTTCGAGCCCTGCTTCTCGATATGCGGTTTCTGTTATCAGTTGGAGTGGTTATACTAACTTGAGGCTCACATTGTAACGAGAGGCCTGCAGCATCATCACTAACAGAACGTGCAGCCAATTAAAGCTTGTTTATTTACCGTTGTGAGCACAGTGAAGACCGATCAACGCCAGCCAATCAAGGGGGTCCGCTGTCTTGTCCAGCTTCTCTGTAGCAGACTGATAATTGAAGCGATTTATTTGAATGTGTCAACTTTAAATATCTGAAGTGATTGGATCGGATTTATGAGATCTGGTAACGCACTGATCAAACATAACCGACGTGTTTATAGTCCACTGGTAGCCGGTAATGTAAATAGTGTTTTTGTATGAAAGAGTATTTTTTCAGTAGACGGGCTCCGTTACGCTGCTAAGCCTTTCGTTCTTCTGGGTGTTCGACACGGTAATCAAATACGCCGTACATCAGTCAACTTACAGTAAGTTTTAGGACAGGATTTGTAGAAACAAATTGATTGTCATCTGCGCCTTACTGCAGACGTGTGCACCTTTATTATTGGGAGTTTGTCGAGTGTGATTTTGCCTCAGGAACCCGCACGTGCGCGGTTTTGATCGTGCGAAGGTCGTAGGGTCTAATTTACTTGTGATCGTATGTGATGCCGGTTTGTGTGCAGTGTATTTTATGTCAAGTGGTTATTGCGTAATGTCTCTCGAGACTTCCAAAATTGATTAAGCCTTTCATGTATGCTGGTGTCCTTGGTGGTCAAATACGCTATTCACTATCTGTTTGCCGGTCTTCCTCGATAAGGCTGAATGTTTTATGGACGTGATAGTGTTTGTCAGTATTGACGAACCCATCCTATCATTTACGATCGTTGCCTATTATCAAAAGTTGCCTGCCTCTGCGTGAGCAACTCATGTGTGAAACTCTCACCGTTACATCTGAAGCTGTTAGCATATATTTATCGTTAAAACCACCTACATTAGAATTCCTCCCATCTTTTCTTGTCCTGTTGAATGGTGTGCATGGAAATCCATTATTTCCTGTGGCAACTGCTATCATGACAGGCTCTTTATGCCTCTGATCACTCACTCTTTATCTTTCACATGATTGAAGTGGCGAGCAAAAGATACTAGGGTTCATTTTTGTTTCTTTCTTCTATTTTATTGCCTTCTTGGTCTTGCTTTATTAAACGAATTTTCGCTACTCTGATGCCGTGACCTGAACACAACCCAACGAAGCTACCGTGGTCGAGCCCAATCGTGGATGGAGACGTGGAAGGCTGACTGTCGGAATTTTAAGTGATTGCATCGTGTGACGAATTGAGAGACGGGACACAAATTTTGACCGTACTGGGAACACTGTTCATCGGACAGGAAAAGGCCGTCTGTGCCTTGAGTAGACGAACAATAGTCACAGACTCGCGTCAACAAACACGATGGCATTGGTCCAAGATTTTATTGAGGACCAAGACCGGCAGCGAGCAACGGATTGATTCGACGGCCCCTGGGTTTTGTAACACTAAAGATCCCCTGTTTTACTGCCAACACTTAGTACTGCAGTTGACTTTAGGTTCACCAGAAGCGGACGAGAAAACGAAGGATAGGTTAGCGTGAAATCGATTCATCCAGAGCTTGTCGCCGGAATTACAGAAGAGGGTTTGGATGGCTGAATCTTGTGAGATCTCAGATGTCGACCGGCTGGATGGAATTGCACAGCATCTGCTCGTACGGACAAAGGTCGGACAGCTAGAAGTCGGTAGTCTTGAGAAGATTGAGCAACTGACAGGAGTAGTGGAAAGTTTAAAGAAGAATGCGGAATCAAGAAGACTACAAGTTGGATGGCCACGTAAACAACCACACCGTAGTGGTTGCTTTCTGTGTGATGGAGTGCATACTTTACCCACAGTTGCTCTTACGTACGTTTTTCGCGTTATTCGTAGTTCCGGGTTACCATGGGGACGTTCCACTGGTAAAGGTGCTGATAAAGGGGTGTAAAAGATCGTGGTAGTAAATACGGGGCTGGCGCATCAGTTACAGGCGCAGTACAGGGGTTACCCATTAAGTCCGGTAACTGCAATGTAATTGCGATCGGAAAGACGGCGTTAAAGGGAAGGTGGATTCAGGTGGTTGAAACTCAGATAGGTGATGCCGGGCTACGCCACGCAATGTTAGCAATTGGCAACATGAAAGGAGCGATAATAGGTGTCGATCTGCTACGTCGATTGATAGACCTGAAGAAGAGCGACCGAGTTGTTGATAGTGATGCTGTGAAATTGTTTTGCGAGGAGGTGAAGGACCAATGCTAAGTGAGTATGGTCATTGCCAACTTCCTACCAGAATGTTCTTTTCTAGCCATCAAGCAGAGTGCTGGTGAGTTCGTTCACCCATTCTCTAATGCGGACGGTCACTATGGATTCTGTACGTATGTAGAACCTCCGATAGGCCTGCAATCAGGCGCGAAGTGCAGACCAACATACTGGAGGATATCATTCAGGTTGATTCCAGAAATGGGGTGGCAGTTAAGAGAGATGTTGAAGAAAGATGTAATTTAACGAACAAGCGGCCCATTTTAATCGCCGGTCCTGTTGACTAAAAAGTTGAATGTAACCTGCCGATCTCGTGTCGATTTCAGATAGGTGAATCGAGTGACACTCAAGCACGAGTTCCCGATGCCCCAGATGGAAGAGATCTGTGCAAATTTGCACGAGGCCAAAGTGATATCTTTCACAGATTTGCGTCGCGTTTACTGGCAACCACCAGCGGCACGAAAGGACAGCGGAAACCGTTTTTTGCGTGAGCGGACAGGAATATGAGTTTTTTAGTATGCCTTCCGGTCTATCTAACGCTCTAGCTACCTTCAGATTTCTCTTGCTTCGCATTGTGGAGGTTCAGGAAGGAGTAGCCGTGTATGGAGATAAATTCAGATTCTCCAGTCCGTTGTCGGAACACGCAGAAAGACTACGAGCAGTGTTACAACGAACCAACGAAGCCGACCTAAGATTGAGTAGTAAGATGTGCCAAATAGTCCGCAGTTCAATCATTTGTTTGGGACACGCGCTCGCCAACGGAAAAACTCAATCACTGCCACAGAAGTTGACGATCATCACGAATTTTCCAACACCCAAATCAAAGCGGCAACTGAGGCCCTTTCTGAGAGTGGTTGGTTACAATTCAAGATTTACGCCCGGGTTCCCTCAAAACGCATACCCACTCCTCCAGCTGCCGAGGAAGGAAAACGTGGTATTCAACGAAACTGCCAACATTTGACGATACCTTGTGATCCCCAAACTGAATGAACCGTTCACTGTCAGTGGATCCAAGTGACATCGGATTCAGGGCTGTTCTTTCACAACCATCGGAGACAATTGAGTCCTCCAGTCGAGTACTGAGATAACGTATTCCACCATGGAAAAGGAATGACCACCTATCTTCTGGGGCTAAAACAGTGGATGATCTAATTGATATAGACCACCTTCTATGTTGAGACGGATGCACGCGAACAAATGGGGTGTTGGGCACTGCGACTACAAGGGTTACCGTTGGACATGTGAATGGTAGAAACTACAAAGTACCCGATGTGTTATCGCGACCAATGCAAGAGAATGGGCTGTCGATCAATGCTGTATCCGTGACCGGAGTACTGATCACCGACAAAGATTTCGTCCAATCAACAACAAGACCCTCAAGTACGTGAAATTTATGGACATTTACTGGGAGAAACCAAACTCAATATGCTGACTTACGAGTTAAGTGAGCTTTTACACTTCCGATTAGTCGCTGTAACGTTTTTCATGTCCTTAGGATCTTCGGTGCTGTGCATCGTTTTGTAATTACCACATTAATAGGTTGAGTGTGTTCAAGACTACTGTTTGCCAGAACCCACTTGCAGAAGCTTCGCACACTGCCACTGTCATGCATGCTGCCAGCTCATTGTGGCCGTCTGCTTCGAGAATCTACGTAAACAGAAGATCCCGTTCGTAATGATGAAAACTCAGACCGATTGTACCATTGAAAAAATACTATGCCACGAAAAGAGTCTCGTGATTTATTATATGCCCAATGTTGCTTTAGGCATATACTACGAAAAGCAGTGATTGTGACTGTCGTGGATTTGAAAATAGCAAATATTTTAAGGTAAGATGTCTCAGGTGACAAAAAGGAAATGGAAACGTGTATTCCGAGCAAGGTGATCTCTTCGCATCAGATTTCTTGACTGGATAATGATGTGACATGAATGACTTTCTCAGCTGACCCCGAAAACCGTTCGCGTTTTTGACAGACTACTGCAAGGGAAGGAAACGATACGGGCGGACGCTTTGAGATTAATGAATCCTTTTCCAGTAACGGGTGGTTTCTAAGGTTTCAGTACTGAAACTGCCTTAATTTCCATGTTTGGTGCTATTACAAGTACAGTGCAGTCCAGGCCGCAAAATAGGCAATATAGATCTGGCTTTCTGTTCAGAGTTCATTATGACATTAGTTCCTGTTGATGCTTGCACCTTTAGCATTTCCACAGTTACACAAATAAGTTTAACTTGCGGCATCCCTCTTCGCTTAGATCGCAATGTCATACATGTATTTATTTCCCCCTGTTCGAATGCTAAAACTAAGAGCGTTTAGGGTTACCTAACAGTAGTGAATAGTATGATTGTTAAATGTCAGATCGCCAATCCCAGAGCACTTACCACGCAACTTCCCTTGGTGAGTGTTCTTCTTATCCCTAGGGATTGTTCACTAAAGCCAGAGAATGCTGTACACTCCCTCCACAACTGTTGTGCTTCCGAGTGCGAAGTTTGCACACGGGTTTTTGAATACCTGAATTTACTGTCGGTTTTGAGAATCTCAGTTGGCTACTTGTTGGTCTGTGGTTCCAGTGTGTTAGCATATTGTATCTTACTAGTTCTGCATGTAAATCAACATTTATATTTTTCTCTATTCTGTCATGTATTTCAACAGCATTGGTGCTTTGTTTGTGTTTACATTCACCCTGCAGGTGCAGCCGGTTTGAAAGTGAAGTACACCGGCTTCGTTTGTTCAAACGTGTGCGTGTATGTCAAACTTGTTTCACTTTGCTGAAAGTGATTCAGGCCCCGAAGGGCAACGCCGTTCAATCTGCAAAGGTTTCAGCGGTGCCAGAATCTAACGTATCCGGATAGCGTTATGTGGCGTTTGACCCCTGGATTGTTCTGTGCACCGCCACATATTTACACCGACAAATTGTGATCATGTGTGTGTCTACTTATTGGTCTTTTTTTTACAAAAGCCCCTATGACAAAAACAGCTGACTTATTACTTAATGTTTTCAAAAATAATCAATGGCAAACTTGCAACAGATCTCTATTCTCATCGAATCCTTCCATTTAACAGCCCTTCCTTTCCATTGCTGACCAATTTTCCGGAACGGTACGCTTGTCATTTTTGCGACTTGCTTATCATTTTTCCACTCAATACTGATAACCAAATCTACTCTGTTTCCATATGAATGCTGAACAACGCCGTGATATATAACTGTTGTTTTTGCTCTGTTTGAACCTGCTGTTTATCTCTGGTGCAACGCGGTTTTGTCAGCTTTCAATGTTTTCTGATAGATTTTTGTACAGTACATATATGCATGTATACCCTTGTATGGAAAAACCTATTGATGAATCTGCAGTTCGGTATTTTCTGATTGCACCAGGTAAAACCGTAATCTAAGTTGACAAGCACGCTAGCTAATGACCGACAAGATACACCGTGACACGTACATTCCCATGTTTGTAACTCTCGACGTATACCACTTTTTAAGATGTTTTGCTCCACAGTCTCTTCTCTGTACGAACTGGACCTTACTGATGTGCACGATTAGTATTTGGTGACCCAGACGTCCTCGGGTATTTCTACACAACTACCTTCTCGAAGTGCAGCGCGAGGAGTAGGCTCATTTAGCTACCACGTTTCCTTTGGTGCCGTTGGGTAATTGATTGGTTACTCTAAAGTTCTTGATCCCCATAGCCTTTTGCCGAGGGATGGACAACCGAACATCGTCATGACATCTCATCGTTGCGGTTTGTTAGCCTCGTATCGTCCACGAATGAAAACTAAAACTAGTTGGACTGTTCAGAAAATATACAATGAAAGGGGTCGTAATTTATGACGTTCCTATCGATGCCTTAGACGTACACTCTGCTACGGAATGGCCCACGTACACGCACAAGCCAGTAATCAAATATTTCGGAAATGAAGAGCTTAATCGTTTGGTGTGCCACTTTACTAGATGCAAGAAAGTTCTCAATTGAAAGTTTCACCAAATTTTAAAAACAGTGTATTGGAGCGGTCCAATAGAATAATGTTCAGTCAGTTCTCGCTGTTGGAGATTCAGCTCCTTGGTCACTGTATACTGATGTCGACCCTGGAGAATAGAGTATAGGGAGAAAACACTCCAAGTTAGCGAGACACGGAGTGAGTTGTGGTTTTAGCCCCTGGACGGATATTGCGAATTGCTTGTGGCCGAACACGTCCCAAACTGGCTAAAACAGCGCATGACAACAAATGGTAACCGGTGAATCGGTCACTCGAAGCCCCGCATCATCGATAGCCGGACACCTCATGATAACAGGTCACCAGGTGGTCCCACTTAACTCTTTCAAAATATTCTTACGTCAGCAGAACCCGAAGCTACTGGCCTTTAGCGAAGCCATGCTGATTAGAGCTCACCAGCCGGCGCTATGTGCACAAAAGTGGGTGGAGCAACCTATAGGGTTGCCGTGGTGGTGATGACAGTGCGTGGTGTGATTGTATGCGTGTCCATACCCTGTCTATCTCTAATTGTCTGTCATATATAACTTGCATGTTTTACGTTTGCGACTGATGAGAGTAAACGAAATGTTAACATATCGCAACATATGTCTTCTTTCTGCGCTGATGAAGTTATTGAAGAGAACTCAGTGTTTCAAATTACGAATTAATAGATCGACTGAAACAAAAGTAGGTAAGAACCAGAATGACCAGAAGTCAATATCGAGGTCCGTTGTTCTTCCCTCTGTTTAGTTTTTAACATATTTCCTGTGCCTTAGCACGTTATCAATAAGAACCTTGCCATTAGAACCGTTCTCCCTTTCAGATTGGAATCAGTTGCCTGGTAGGCTTAGGATTTTTAAGCGGTCGCCGCATCACAAGTGCGGCTATGCTAGACCCAGCTTATCGACAGACGTTGCGAGTAGACTGAACGTAGCTGGATGATCCACTGGGTCTTGGGGATTAACGGGTTTCGTCAGCATTTACCTCCACAAATGTCAGCACACAGACAGCACGAAGTTGAAGTGGAACGCGCGGCTCACGATATTCGAGAATCCGTGTGGCCTAAATTCACATGGTTTAAACAGCAGGTGTGCGGGCAAACTTGGGGGCGGTAAACGGTACGATGAACATTTTTGTACTTTGAAGATTGGCTCACCAAGACCAGCAGATGTAACTTCGTGGGTTTACTTCAGAGGGAATTTTTGGAATCACTCTGAAACCTACTAACTGGCCGAACAAAGTGAGATGTTCGCCACCTGGAAGTCGTTAATCGAGTTAGCGAGACAATGTTTCGAAGAACCGCATGAACTGCGTTTGCCATATTCCTGCTCTCTCGGTGATGGAAAGCTCCACAACGGATAACTTTCAATAGAAGTGTTATTTCTGCGAGCAGTGTTATTCAATCCACGGGGGGCTGGTGTTTGCATGCACTCGTCCTACGCTTGTAGAGATATTCACAGTTTTGCTGAGCTGGGCCTTTATGAACAGTCTAACGTTCATTGGAAAATATTTAGAGGTAAGTTACAACACCGTCGTTGACCTTCATAATTGCACACTTCACGTCCTGAGCATGGTGAGCCTAAGCAGATTTGAAATACCGTATAGCAACAACGCCCTTATTAGGGTAAAACTGGGAGAATTCGTGAAAGTATGATATCGATTCCATCTTGGGAAGAGGTAAATAGCTGTCCGCGGAAGGAAAATGACATCACAGTTGCCACTCTCCAAGGATGTTGGCACTGGGTGGTATCTAATGAGAAACGCGAAGGGCGTTCATGATTGCTTGTCCGAAGAACAGATGGGATATTGTTATTGTATTACTCTACATCCAGAGACATCGAATTAAGTCACCTGCAGTATATAGTTATTCCAATTCCAGCCTAACACCCTAATTACGGAGGACAAGCTTACAGTGGTACGGAACAAATCTCACTGTGAACACTGTATTGTCAAGCCCTCAATTAACTTTGTCGGCCAGGATGATGGAGTGATTCATATGAAGAACGTCGGGAATATGTGGTCGTCCGCAAAGACACACTTCAGGACCATATCCGGATCCAACTTTTGTTTACCTAATTTCACGCAGAAGTGATCTGATTTCAAGCAGGAATTTACCGCATTTGACCGGGGGCGAATGTGTGCGTTACTCGTCCGATCGTTCTTTAACGAAGTCCACGGTTACGCATTGTCCACCCTTGCAACCAAAGAGGAGGCAAGCATTATTTTACTCCTTATTGTTCTACTTTATCAGTGATACATTAACTTGATACATAAACCTGAAAATGTCTTCATACCATTTGTGTCGACTTTACAGGGAGTGATTTTCCTTTCGTACACGAATAACTGAAAAACTCTGATGGAATGAATGTGATCTGAAATTTTAGTAAAATGGTATAAATGATATTTCCAAGTCAGATATGGAAGACATCATATATCAGTCAATCTGGAAACATCTGATATCACATAATGCATAAATGGTCCATTATCGGTAAATCACTGTCGTACTTTGAATCAGCATGGCGGTGAATGATGACGGCACCTTTAGAAGTATATTTAAAGTGAAGTACCGGAAATTTGAAGAGTACGTGGAACACTTGCGCAGATTTCAACGAGAAACTTGCATGTGCTTTCTCATTAACACTTCGCTGACAGTTGCAAGTGTTTAGAAACACAGAGGAGTAGAAATGACACCAGGCTGCCCGCACGGAAGTGCGGTGTACAAATGTGTACACTGTATAAGGCAAACAAAACCTTCCAAACAGCAATGTTGACACATTCAACTGATAAGATAAATTGTAGTTTTGCGGACTACAGATGTCAAGCATCCTAGGTCATGCATTATCGCACCGATGGATATCAAATCGAGAAGACAAACCTTGTGCACTCATGACTTTCAGCGTAGTAAGCCCAAATATATCCTAGGAATAGACGTCTGGCTAATGATAGTGGACCGCATGCGTGTGACGTGATGAACCATTTTAAGAGTGCTCGCCAAATGAGGTCGTATGTGAACAGGAAGTACGGGATTAGAATGCGTCGACACTAGTAAGGTACTCTACGCACGAGGCACAACAAATTAGATGATCGCAACGAAATTATGACGTTACGAGATATACTGGAAGTGGAAGGCGGTTATAGGTTTCTACTGCGGAAGAATGTACTAAGGTTGGTCATGTTTGTAACGAATGGTGCTTTCCAAGTGTGTCCAAGGTATGGGGACGTTATTGTAGGGGATGCCACTCATCAGTTAAATTATGGCGGCTTCATACTATGGCATGCCATGTTGGTAGACGTAACTGGAGTGGGTGTCACGCTTTTACTTACTGATGCCCAACGAAACTACTGCCAGTCATAGGATAATGTTGGAACACCTGCCTAAAAGGTTACCTTATATGTCTGTTGTTCGGACCTTTATTGTTGATCGTTCAGCAGCACAGATGAGGGTACTAGGTGAAATTTTTCCACATTGTGCCATCGTATTCTGCCGGTTTCATTTACTGCATGATGTGTCTTGGCGTTACCACCAGTTGGTAGGTTTAGCAATTATCAATGGAACCATATTCACTAGTGGACCCGCAATATGATGTTCACTGGGAGCAGGGAGCAGTTTACTAATTTGCTGCAGGCTATGAGCTCTGTCAGTAATGAGGCCTATCCGCATCTTGTGAACACTTGGCTGCCTTGTAAAAGGGGTTGGATCTTGCATAAACTAAAGGCCACGGTGTTGTTCGGTAATCTTACCACCAACCGTGTTGAGAACGAAAACAAGCGCACCAAACAAGCCATATCGGAATGCTGCAGTGTGTAGGCATATTTTCGACACATTGTGGAATGTTGCAATAGTGTATTTGAGGAACGCCATTGTAGGTTGAGCACTGAGCGCATGAGATTGTTTGAGCTCGTGGTAGGCCTGGAATGTCTGTTGTAGTGACCAGCGATCGTGTGCCTTCTCCGAGGATCCCTGCTACAACCATGTTTTATGGCCTATCTGTTCTGTACGCATGATTCTGTGTACGCCTACTATAGGAGGCTTGATATGAACTCAGTGCCACTTTCTTCAGCCGTGCAACTAATTGCGAATGTTTGCTCCGCTTCTAACGACTCGTCTATTCCTTCGTTATCCAGGGTCGTTTAACCTGGACCTTTTTGAGCGTTATTTAAAACACTCGAAGTTTCCACGCACTTCTCGCCTGGTGCGCTCTTGAGTGCCTTCGAGTCGATTGGAGCTCACCTCGCGCTTCCCTTGGTTGCTGCCGTTGGTCCCAGATTAGGCTAAAACTAACCGCTTACCTTCCTCAAATTACTGGAAATATACAGTTTGTTTCCAAACCCTAACGCGTTCTTTTAGTTCGATGTCTGATGGGACTACGTTTCGACTGCTATTCAGGAAAACCGTTTTAAATTGTTAGTGGATGAGGGTCGAGCGCATACCCACTTGTCCACTACACTATCAGTAATTTTGAAACCACTATCGCAATATACTAGGGTTGTTTACCTTAAGCCTCACAACGGTACCAAGACAATGGACGTAGCTTATGCAAAAGGCACGTAGAAAGTGCGCTGTAACAAAGAATGCATTTTTCACGTTGACATTGTAGGAGGTAATAAGTGTGACTGCTGCTTCTCATCCCAATGGATGATCCCCTGTTGCCGTCGTGTTGCTGCTTCATTTGATTAGCGCATCCGTTACCAATCTGGGTGGGGGAAATCGGTGGTTGCTGCCAACCTCTGAGGAAGCGGAAATCCCGGTTTCCGAGTGTGACGAACCCGTTGTTTGTATGCCTGTACCCGTTTCCACTTCTCGTTTGGACAGAATAAGGAATACTGAGGATGTTTGCCATGATGTAACCGTTACTTCAGGGTGTATGTGTGCAGTTAACAATCGTAGACATGTAGCTGCCTTGCGAGCGATGAATGAGTTACTGTCTAGCCATCCTGACTTTTTATCGTACTATTCAATCGCCGGTAGGGAGGTTGTGCGGATAAGCGGTCGAGCGTCTTTCGAGAACTCATGGTCAGAGAAAACAGTAAACAGTAGTAGCGAATGGTATGAATCGTTCTCTTTCGACCCGAAATTGGTTAGTAGAAAACGGGTCCCATTGGTCAGGGAAAACTTGATAATCAACTCTGATATCCCTATCTGCAGCAGGTTCCCCACAGCACATGAGCTAAGGGGTGCTACCGTCCACCAGTAGGATTGCATGTATGTCTGACGAGTTAACCCAGATGCCGGCAGCTTCCACAGAACATTCACCAATTCTCTCTAACAAACGCAGGAAGTCCAAACTTGAACATCGTGTGACTGACCAGGGTATGTCGGAAATTGACATCATCGGAGTTCCCATGGCGACAGTCCGTAATAGACGGGTTGCTAAGGCTACGCTGAAACAGTTCAAAACAAAAGTTTTGAAAAGCGGCGTGCCTCCAAATCTATAGACTGCAACGTTTGCCAGATATACCTTCAGAAGGAGGACCCTGTGGATTTGGATGAATACAACATTCACTGGGTGCAGTGTAGTCAGTGCTGATTGGTTCCACCACTCCTGTACCAACTACAAAGAATCTCAACCGATCTACACCTGAGTGGACTGTGACAACGTGGACCACAAAACGTGACCAGCTAGTAGGGTGAGGAAAAAATAGCGCTTCCCAGCGCCATATGGAAGAACCCATAGCCTTATTCAAGACCACCCACGCGAATGTTTCACGAGCATCGCCCATGTTTTCACTTTGCGTTAACCAGTTGAGGTTCATTGAGTCTTCATTCAGTGGTTTCTCTGTGGGCACACCAGACAGCTAGTTGCATGCGACTATTTCCAAGCCGATTTGCAGTACTGACTGCTGTTAAACAAGTGAGGTTCACTGAGTCTTCCTTCATTGGCTCCTCTGCGGGCATACCAGATTTCTCAGTGCATACTTATGTGAACGCATACATATGTATATATATGTATATACATACGTATATTTTTATACGTACAGAAACATATGTTCACATATATGTGTATACCTATATGTATACACATATATGTATATATATATATATATGTATGTACACAGACATATATGTACGTCTATGTAAATTTGTTCATATATAAATATGTGTACATATATGTACACATATATATATACCTTTATATACATATATATACCTATGAATATACAGATATATATTCATATATATATGTACATTTATTTATCCACAACTATAGGTGTATCTATATGCATATTTATGTATACATATATATGCATATATAAGTATATGGACAAATACATACACACATATGTATACTACCATATGTGCGTTTATATATGCATATATGTTTATGCACGCATGTGAATGTAGATATGGGAATAAGTATTTACATTATTATGTATATTTTTATTTAAACATACATACCGGAACACCTAGCTACGCATATTGTTTTATGCATATTTATCCATAAGCATACATATATATATATATATAAATTGTAGCGAGAATTTACTGTCCAATACGCTAGTCCTCATGCCACACGCGCGCTCGCGTTCGTTAGTCATCATTCCGGACTACAACACCCTCAGGTTTCCGCTCACACGTCGTGTGCACTTCTGCCCGGCTTATGTGCGTGATCGGCGCCGTCTATCGGGGGATTTTCTGCCTGCCATTCTTCGCCCATTGGTCCGATTTCGTCCGGTTTCTCTTGTTCTCCTCCATCTATCTCCACTGGCCTCTGAGCGTCGTCCACGACCGCTTCGCGATATGCCTGCGAATGTTGGAATAATCGCGCCTCCGATTTCGTCGTCCTTTCCATTTTCCCCGCCATGTCACGCCCGTTGGTCCGATCCAGTCGAGCCCTGACTCATCCGGTCGCCCCCGCCATCCCCGATCCGCTCGTTGTGGGGTTTTGGACGTGCCTCCTCCCGCGTCAAGGTATTCCGCCGAGTGTTGGAATACCCACACCCCCGGCCTGAGTATCCACCACGATCTGTTTTTCTATATACACACGTATCTATAATTACACGTATGTGTATATACATTTTCATGTATAAATATATATTCATATGTACATATGTATAGATGCGTATACATATATGTGTTCTTATGTGCATATACATTTACACGTGTGTCTATATATGTACATATATATATTCATATATGTATGTGTGCACTTCTCCACCTTCATCTCGGATAACCAGTTGCCTGTAACATGCAACCAGAAGTCAGACAGATTATGGCCGAATGTGTATCACGCAACACGCGGCGATACTAGAATATCAAAAAGGCTGAGGGTACAAAAGTATAAGGGAGTTACGTATAAATACAAGTGTCCTCCTTGTTTGTCTGGCTGTCTGTTGGTTCGAGATCCCCGCGCTCAGCGTTCACGTAGAGGTCTGAAAGGTGCACGAAACGACCGTGTGAGGATTACCACTTCAAATTCGATCCGTGCGCACTAACTGGTTTCGGTTGCGCGTTACAGTGTTCAGTGATAAAATTGAGCTCCAACATCATCCAGTGTATTAGTAACGGTATATTATTATTGCAAAAAGCAAGCCGAACGTTCTGGCTCCGTGCGCCCAATACACTCGTGAACCTGTAGCAGCCGTGAGATTTCACTGACCTGCTTGCGGTATGATGTGTAAAATAGTCCCCAAACTCATAGATGCATATTGTACCTAGACTATTAAGAAAGCTCGCATGATGTATGCTGTCCGATTGTTTGTCTGCATGTCATGTGATCATGACGTGAACCCGAAGGACACACGTGCCACATTCCTCCGGTTTATTCGCTCATCGACGACCGGTCTCTAGCTTCTCTAGCTAATTCGCGTGTCGGTGCTTTTTATAGCGCTATCAGAGACCACTTGTACATTTCGTCGAAAAAAGGTTTGGTCTCTCTCCTCAATGGCCTTTTGCTTTTTGCATCTGATAATTGCGTACCTGGGGAAAAATAGACTTATTGCGCCAAGCGCTAAAAACCCACTTCACGCAACGTGGAGACACCGGGTGCAGCGTTCCTCAGAAATAGGGTGTTCCAACGATAGTCCTGTAAAAGGAGGTCACAGAAACAAGCGTGAGCCAAGGAGCCAGTAAGACATGCACACCGCTTACACAAGCGAAAAAAAAAGTGCTGCGTTACATTACCAGAGTTTTTTTCGCGGGCAGGTAGGGATAAACGCTCTCGACTTTGAAAATCTCGCCGAACCCTACCCCTACCGAGTGTTTAAACGCGTAGATTTTACCCCTCTTGTTTTTGAAAGTTAACAGGACTGATTATTTTTGTTTTATCCCGTCACTTTGACAGTTGTGCGTGTTGCCATTTGCCTACTATTTTTTTGTTTGAGGAATGCGTGCATAACCCTTTTTGAGCCCGGCTGGTTTGCGGTTTCCGAACATTCTGGCTGTTTGGATTAACTCTTGGAAATTAAGCTCATATTACTCCGTTGTAATTAATTTTCTACCTGTTCTGCACCAATTATTGATCCATTCCACGGGAAAGATCTGCCGATCGAAAAGGTTGAAGTTATCTACCTATTTTCTCTAACGGCCTTTCAGTAGTACCGCAGCATTGTGACCCAATCTTACTTCGTTTTTTAGATATCGTCTTACCGCTACGCGTTACTTAACGTCTCCGTGGAGGATAGCACAGTGATCTTCATTCTGCCCAACCCTTGACGATAACTAAGAATTCCAGGGAACATGCTACTCTGGATGGTTATTTGAAACAGATCGAGTCAGTCAAGGATGGTATCGCTTTTGTCTTGTTTTGTCGTAACCTTTCCAGAGTTATTTTCAGCAGAATTGTTGAATGCAGATCCACGTTGCTGCGGGCTGGTCTGTGAGAAGGGCAACTTAATGAAGAAGCTGAACTACAGGTGACTTCAATGCGATCCAAGGCAGAAGTAGAAGAGGCTTGGTTAAAATCTGCTTTAGCTGACGATCATGGGGATAGCTACAAAAGCATGCTGAGGGAGAAGACAATAATAATGAAAGTGAACGAAAAGTCAACGTTCATAGGTTTGTTGGCGACTATTGGACATCCTCGAATCCGTTGAAAGTTCGCGTCGCGGAGCCAGTACCGAACTAATTGTTTGCAAAAGTAAGCTCGCACCACCTTCATTGTCTGTGGGCTCAACACTACTGAATACTAAACTTGGCATTTCTGATGGCAACCCAATGGTTTTTCGAGAGCCTCGTCGAATTTGAGGTGTCGAACGACGGGTATTGACCCTTTAATACGATGCACTGCTCCAAGAGTCGGCGTCATGCTGGAACCCAGCAGTGGCTGTTTCAGAGCGCGGTGGTTGTTAAGTGAACTTCAAGAACAACCCTATCATGTTGCTAGACCTGTGATAAATGAGATTCTGCCCAGCAGCAACAGTGTGCACTACAGCATCCAAGCCTCAACACAACTGCCTATACGATTGCAAAACTGCTCAACTGCATCGAGTCAAATGAGTCGTATCGCCGGTCCGGCATCAGTGAGAGCATTAGAACGCATCTCGAAAGACCTACCTCTCCATCTCCAAAATAAGTTTACGGAGAAAGAACTCATATTTTTGTTATGGTAAGATAACCTCTCTTTGAAGAAGTGACGGAGCTTATATCACTTTCTGCGAGAACTGCATGCCATAAATGTGGCACAGTTAGCCGTCGTATGATGGACGCCATCTAAGCATACCTTTGGCCAATTTGTCTGCGTGAGTTACTGGGCCTCTCACTCATGCATTTCAATTTTTACCCCTGTTCCATACCCAGGTCATGGTCCAGTCCCTTAGTAAAACACTGGCAGTCGGTGCCTACACTTCGTTGCACGTTATGATGAGGTCAGGCTGTCAACCAAAGTGAACAGAAAGATTGGAGGACAGCACATTCGACCGGGATCAGTCGACAAGATACGAAATTAGGCTCTTTGGGTCATCCAGGATTCTCATTGGCTAACATCGGACATCTTCGTAGCACGTGATTCCTCCCTTTGCCATGGGTTTGCTCATACTTTAGGGTGACCTGCTACGGCTTGGATGCTATTATGTTTGCTCCAAGCTAAGCCATCAGGCTTCAGACTAGAAAATTAAGTTGCGTTTTGACGTGGACGGCCATGGCCTACTGCATCTCAAGCGCGAAGAGCCTGTGGCTGACGAAGATGGCAGATATCGGGACATCCACAATACGGCCAGTACACTCAAAAGCCATACCCAACTGAGTGTAGTGCCAGTTGAATTCAACTGGGCACATGACACACTGTCAACGCAGGCATTTTTAAAACTTGGCTCTGAAAACACTTTAACAAAAAAAGACCTCCTCAAACACATCGACACCCCAGGCATTCATTCCACCTAGCCGGTCACAAATGTGAACGAGTCGATCATCATACCCTTAAAGAACCTCCACCTAGAACCTGTTCACTTGGGTGGGTGAGAAGAGGTCAACATGGACAAGGCTTATTCATTGGCCTGCCTAACTACGCGATCTGTACCGTCCATCAGAGGTGGTGTCACTCACGGACTTTTTCGTTTGATGAGCTTCAGGATGCAGAAGTTGTCATCTTAATTGGCGTAGGAGATTAGGAAGCGTAACTAACTTCATGTGATCAGATCGTTATTTGGGTGAGTTCGTAGTGGCCGTAACATCACTGACTTACCCACAGGATGAGTGAACAAAGTCGACGGATATGGTCATCACGTTATGTAATAAAGAGTCCTAAACGTTTCTATCACAAGAACATCTGATAGCCTTGTTGATCGTACATAGTTCAATGAGGCCGGTCGATGGGCTCTAAGAAATTTCTTATCTATGACAGAATTATGCAAATTTTGTGGACAGTAATATTCATTGGCATCAAGGAGGTTTTCATGCCTGTGCAAAATACTACAGACGGAAAGAAACTTAGCGTCTGCAGCACAACCCTCTCATTAGTAATCAGTATGAAAAAGATTACGTAGAATAGTTCCTTGAAGGTCGGTTACTGCAGTTGGCATATTTACCATATCGTTCAGTGTTATGCCCTGGATCGTCGGGCAAGCTGTGAGTTGTCCTAGAGTTTGCGGCAGTGCTTCGGGATTACTCATTGAACGATTAGCTTTATCGAGGTCCAAATATGATTGCTGAGTAGGTTGGTGTGTTGCGTAGGTTTTGCGCAGAACCTATTACTCTTTTGACATTCATTGAATAAACATTCATCAAGCGAGACTACTCAGGAAAGATTGCGAAGCGTTTATCTTCCCTTGGTGAGTGGACAGAATTTTGAACGTATACCCTACCAAGTGTCAGATGAAAATGCATTTATTTGTAGCTATATTCCCTCTGTTCTGCGCCAAACTTGTTCTGTGAAAAACAGCCGGGGATTATGATAATCGTTATGAAACCTCGACGAGAAATGCGGTGGAAGGAAGTCTCTACCTCGGGTAAACAAGCCAGTGCTGATATCCAACGTAATTTGAGGGGTTAATTCAATGGTCTGTGTAACCTAAAAAGCCTGGCTTCAAACTAGTCAGGGACTGACGGCAACATATGTGAGAAGGGTGCGAAGAATAAGCGGTGAAATTTAATCCAGCTGGCGGCAAGCAATTCGCGACTACCCGAAAGTACGTGGACTCTTCGAGCACGCTAATCAACACGCGACATATTACAGGCGAACCAACCTTGAATATCGGAGTGCGAGATGGATTGTTAGGATGAGCGCAAAGATTAGCTGCGTTTTGCTGATTATGATACTGGAGGAAGTGATAGTGATTTCGTGCCAGATCTCCCGTAGCAGTCACACACAGAGGCCTGCTTAAAGCTTACGCAGCTGAGGAGACTCGATTATACTCTGGATCCTTAAAGAAGTCGCGCAACCGTTGATCACTACACTAGATTCCTCTAAGAGGATTGCCCATAGGCATCCTTCGACCACTTATCCGGAAGTATCGGCATTTGGACAACTTCCTGTTGTTTTTCTTTACGGCACCCAACATGCTTTGAAAACAATGATTCTATGGCCATTGATTTCCACCCTTTAAGCTTCTCAGCCGGTCCAGAGTGAAAATAACCAAATCTGAAATGGAGTGCAGGGCCGAGGTCACTGTACAGAATGGCAGGTGTGGCAGCACAGCCAGAGACGTTGCTTATTTCAGAAGTTGGCTAAACACTGCAAGTAAAATGTCCGCGATGGCCTACGCCTGTGTGAGTAATGACTGTGTTAAGTCGAGACTCCGGACAACACCGAACGTTTGGTGATTCATCGAGCTACGCTTAGTATACTCGCAGGTGCTATCGATACGCTGGATCTTTAGTAGCCACATTTGTGACGCAGCGAGCGTCCACTGAATGCTTGTTCGGCCGAACAATCTATCCTGAGCCATGTGACACGGTCATCCAGGTGAGATTTCTATTAAGGGTCTAAATTCCGAAGGGGTATTGAGTAATAATCAAGAGAGAACAACAAACCTTAATACCGAATAAACCAAATTTGCAGAGCCTATCCTAAACTATTCAAGCGAACATAACCAGATAATAATCAAACAGTAGCGAAGCGATAAACAACAAAGTAAACTAACAGCACATATATATAGGAATTCAGTAGTGTGAATTGGGGGCGGACTAACCGCACAAGAGCAGGATCCGACAATTAAAATATATTAAGCCCTTTTCAGCGATTTCAGCGATTTGTACGCGGGTTCGAGGCTGGGGGCCCAATCTACCCGGATCCAGTCAGTTTGTTCGTTTCGATGTCCGGCGGTTTCTGTTGACCTGAAAAGCAGTCATTGAAAACGGGGTGTAGCACCGCTCTTGGGGGTTACAGAAAGTACCAAGAACAGGGTAAAATAATAGTCTAGGAAAACAGGATAAATTATTAATTTAACGGTTTATTAAGTAGGTGAGAATCCAATAACACTTTGAGACGGTCTTTAGAAGAGCAGCTAACAATCTCTAGTGGTAGGTCGTCCCAGTAGTTGATAACCCTATAAGAGAAGAATTGTTGTCTTAGGAAGGTCCGAGATTGGAGGTTATAGATCTTCTTGTCGTGACCTCTTCGACTGTTATCACTTACTAGGGTGAAGAATTGTTGCACGATTCCTGTGCTAAAGAGAAAATGTGTAAGAATTAAGTCGCCGCGGAGTCTTCGAAACTCAAGTGGATGAAGATCGAGAATTTCAAGAAGAGACTCGTACGATAGATGCCGTAAGACAGTGGCCATTTTGGTGGCTACTCGCTGGACACGTTCAATGGCGAGTATGTCCTTCTTCAAACCGGTGTAGACGACTTGATTGGCATACTCGAGCAATGGTCTTATGTAGACTCTGTAAAGCGTGTGAAAGGCGCGCTTGACAATCCGAGGGAAGGTTCGTTTGATCATCCCGAGAGTCATGAGACCCCTTTTGGCGGCCATCTAGTGATGATAAGAGAAGGACAAACCAGACGATAGCCAGATCCCTAGGTCTGTTTTGAGGTCTACTTTCGTGATATCTACTACACTTTGTGCACCATGTATCACGGATAGGTTCCCGGAATCTCCGCCGAGTGACATGTGCGCACACTTACTGTCGTTTAGAGGGAGACTCCAATCATCTGACCAGCACTTAATACGATCAAGGTCAATCTGCAATGCATTGGGGTCACAGGCGTTTCAGATTTTTAAGTCGTCGACATAAAGGAGGACGTTGCTAGAGATCAACTCGGGGAGATCATTGATGTAAATAAGAAACAACAGTGGACCAAGTACCGATCCTTGAGGGACTCCCACAGAGACTGGGGGTGGAGACGAAAGGCCTGAACCGGTTTTTACTCTGAAATTCGTGTTACCAAGAAAGGAGGTTATCCAGCGGAGAACTTCTCCTTGGATCCTATAGGCTTCTAGTTTATGCAACAGAGGACCGTGTGGGACACGGTCGAAGGCTTCGGCAAAGTCGAAGAAGATAACATCCGATATATGACCATTGTCTTTGGCCTCTGTTAGGCTATCCATGAAGATTAACATATTAGTTATGCATGACCGATCAGGAAGAAAGCCATGCTGGGTCGAAGAGAAAAGGTTATTCGAGAAGAAATGCTTAAAGATAGTGTGTTTTCACAGTCGCTCCATTATCTTGCATGGGATGCTTGTGAGGCTAATCGGCCGATAACTAGCAGGAGAGTGGCGATCGCCTGTTTTAAATATAGGTGAGACAGTGGCCTCTTTCCATGCCTCCGGAAGAGTGCCCGTCCGAAGTGTCTGTTTAAACAAATCGAAGAGAGGCACCGCCAAACCGACGGCCGCTTCTTTGAGGATCCGGGGACGGATCTTGTCTGGTCCCATGGCACTATAAGGATTGATCTTAAACAAGAGGTCCTGAACGTCGGACACAGAAAAGTCAGCTATCAGGATTGGGTGTTGGAGGTGTCTCTGCGGGAGAATTTGATGCCAGTTTGGCAGATCCACATTGTAGACTGATGAGTAGTATTCTCTCAACACTTTGGCAACCACTTGGGGGTTGGAGGAGGTTTCCCCGTCGGGAAGCCGCAGAGAAAGCGCTGAGGGCTTAGTTTTTCTCTGACGTCGTACATACTTGAAAAGGAAATTCTTATTCTCGTGAGCTACCTGTAGGATTTTCGACTGTACGTGTTAGGTGTGTTGCCGGATTTCCCGCTTGTACCTGTTTCGTACAGAGCAAAAGGCCTCTAGATCCTCTGGCCTATCCGTTAGCTTCTGTTTAGAAAATAGAAGAGAACGTACTTCAAGAAGGCGACGTATGTTCCGCGGAAGCGGTGCACGAGAGGAACGAATGCCTCATCGGCTTCGTGAATGGCAGCTTTAAAGGAAAGGTAGTTCAAGTTCACTGCGTCGGATGTGAGGCTGAGTGTTCTTAAGGACGTTCTTAGTGCGTTAAAGTCTGCTTTCTGGCAGTTTCGGAATGAAGTCTTTGTTACAGCGTTTTGGAGCCAGTAACAGATGGAGTTAAAGTTTAGTAGCATGTGGTCACTATGTCCTAGCGGCGGTTTGATGGCCACCCTATCTATCAGGTAAGCCTCATCCGTAATGACCAGATCGAGCACGGAGGGTGTCTGTCATGGACGGTGTCTTGTAGGTAGATCGTCATGTGTGTCCAGGCTTTCTCATGGATCAACATTGCCAAGGGTTTCGAGAACCCGCAGCCAGAGTCCTCATGAGAAGCCGCCATAGAGTTGAGTTTGGATGCGTTGAAGTCACCCATGATAAGAAGATGGGAGAAACGCTGGGCAGACGTGAGGCTGTCTAGGGTAGCATGGATGGCTTCGTCGTCGGATGCACTGCATGACGGCGAACGGTACACAACACCGGCAAGAAGCGTGTCATGTTTGCGAATTTGGAGTTTGATCCAGAGCGTGTCACATTTCTCTGGGAAGGTAAATTCCCCTACGGCAGCTGGCACTGGGAGCTTCTGGCTTAGGAAAACGGCGCAGTCTCCCATGCGTCCACAGAAGGAGTCTGTCCGGTATAAAGAGTAACCAGGGCATGCAGTTCATTATCACTGCGGAAAGCCAGGTCTATGCTAATGCAAGAATGTGAGGGACTAGTGTCGTGGACCAGCTGTCTGATTGTGTTTTTCAGTCACTCCAATATATTTTCCCTGTTCAAT
>QNGE01000738.1:0-12469 GCA_008508345.1 Paragonimus westermani
TGATTTTTCTCATGGCCCACCGAAACCCGCAGGAAACCGTTCGGTCGCGGTGGCCATGTGCTACATGGGTAACCATACTTTGCAGTGCATCCTGTCATGTATGGGGTGCTTTTTATTGTAATTTTTATGATTAATTAAGGTTCAATTTAACGGCATGAAGCAATGAAGGCTGTCTTGTTGATGACGCCTTCCTTCCACTCACAGCTCGGTTGTTTTTTTCTGTTTTTAGTAGTTCCTTCCCCCTCCTTTTCTGTTTCTTGCCTCATCCAGCTTTCGCTTTTTTGATGTGAAAACCACTGGTTTGTTGCCTTGTGATGGTTACGCTATTAGAGTTTTGGCCGTTTCTCTCTGACCATTTCTTTTATAGATATCCTGGGATGCAGAGGTCGGGTGGAAGTGATTGCTTATTAACCCCTACTGTTGGAACTGATCCAACAAAATACAACCCTGTCAGTTAGCACTATCGACAATCGATCGACAGTGAAAAGCCAAGTCTCAGCGCGTTGACCTCGTATATTATTACCGACCCTNCCCTGTCAGTTAGCACTATCGACAATCGATCGACAGTGAAAAGCCAAGTCTCAGCGCGTTGACCTCGTATATTATTACCGACCCTGGAAAATAGAGAGTACAGAGGCGCGTCAAGCTAGCGAAGCACGGAGCGAGTTGTGTGTTAGCCCCGGGACGGATGTTACAAAATGTGTAGCTTGACTAAAACAAAAGTAGGTACAATATCAAAATCATAGAAAACGTACAGATGAATGCGACTATCAAAATATTTATTATAGTCGCTACACTACTACCTGTTACGACTCCTGACGTGGATCACAATAACAGGCGTATTGGTTACTCCAGAGAACCAGACTGACACTTTATCATCACCACATCCTGGCCCTAAGGTCATCTCTTTCTGGGGGTAACATTTGGAACACTGGCAAAAGTTGGCAGCATCAGATGACAGATTTGATGGGATACCGTGCGTGCCTATGTGGGATCGGTCCCAAAATTACAGTTACAGAGAGGTAGATAGATAGATAGGCAGAAAGACGAGAAAGCGTCCCTAGCGTGATGGAAACAGTTAAGAATAAAGACGAAAAGTAACGGTGATGCCTGCACGGACATTGCTCACAGATGTCACCGATGGAGTGATATATTTCCGGTTAGCTCCGAATCATTTTTTGCTACCGTAATTCGGTAAACTATCATGTTTGGCCTGCTCCACTTCGTAAACATGCAGTCAGACAGCAAACTGCACTCTTAATTTAAACAAATATACTTCCTAACACGCGTTGGTTGTCATATCAGGGACTGGACATTCCCGTTCGTGGTCCAGTTCACTCTTGACCGAATCGACCGAAGTAGCCTTCGCTGAGGTAGTTTGCTTCATGGACTAATGATCTTGTTCTTGAAGAAATCAGCTCTGATAGACATGTAATCACATACCAAACCCAGCGACAACGAGCGACCCTGTAGATGAGGCATTTTTATCATCAGCCCCGCCATAGACAATACATCAGTGGTTCCCACTGGTGCTTAACTGCCACGTAGCAGTTACACAAAAAGAAAAAACTATGTGCAGGGAGAGGGGAGAGGAGGGATCTTACTACGAAGAGCAGCTACGCCTATACTTAAACACTCAACGACGAGATGCCTACACCTTGCAAACAAACAACCGAGCTGTAAATGAAAGTAAGGCGTCATTAGCAAGACAGCATCCTTAAGGCTTTCACTGACCGATGTCATTAGATGCACTTAATTCGCAGATAACTCGACCGAACAACAACAACAACATTCACACAACTGAGCCCGAGTAGCCGCCATCCCACCCAATATCTCCAGTCATCGACTGTGACGAACCCGACTTACAATGGCTAACCTTTGGTTGAAAACAAAGCTCCTGCTGCGACATCGGCGAGACCGTGTAAAACTGTATAGGCCTTGATTAGGTCCTCACGAATTCGCTCTCGTTCAACAGAACGATGCAGCTTTTTCAATTTTGTTACATAGTCCTTATCTTGCATGCCATCAACTGTCCTGGTGACTAGCCTTTTACTTTCTTCGGTCATTTGATGTCTTTCGATGCACGGGTTCCACACCTGCACGTAGTATTCCAGGTGCAATCCCACGAACGCTTTGTTCACTACTATCAACACACAGGAATCTGTGGAAGAGACTGCTTTCTCGGGTTGAAAGGCCTCTGACCTTTCTTGCGGCAAACGCCCATTGCGCCGCACAGTTAAAGTCACCACAGAAGCAGATCTTGAAGTCTCTAACGTCATCTGCGTGTTCATTTTACACTTTTATTCGTCTCCGAAAGATAATGACAGGCGTCTGCTTCTTCAAAGCTAATTAAATAAATGCATTCATCAAGAGTCAGCAGGAGGTCCTAGTCCTCTGACCATGCGGCCGATTCTGTGAAATCTTTTGGAAGGTCCGATTGTCTTAGATTACTGACTCTCTTAACATAGTCAGCGAACATGTAGTAAGACGCATCTAGTTGGCCAGCCAAGTCGTCAAGGTGTATCGAAAACAGAAGAGGTTCCGGCAAAGAGCATTGCGGAACCTGGCTAAAGGCTCTCTAAGTATTCGATAATCCTCCATAACCGACATTTTGGATATCCTGTCTGATAAGAATTCTCCAATCCATTCGGGGACTTTTGGTGCTGTACGGTAGTACTTAAGTTTTCCGTGAAGTAGCCGGTGATGGACCGATTCAAACGCTTTGCAAAAGTGGAGGTAAAAACTTCCATATGCTCCCCCTTCTCTAACCTCTTAGTTATTTCCCCCAGGAGCCGAATAAGTTCTGATGAACACGATGACTTTTTCACACAGCCATGCTGATTAACATTCACTGGAAAGAAGGTTAATCACGAGGTTTCATACTTTCAGTAGGACGCCGGTTAAGCTGATAGTACGATAATTCATGGCTTTCTCTTTTGCACTTCCTTTATGAATGGCTATCGTGGTAGCTGCTTTGCAACCCTCAACAATCCTCTCTAGTTCAGTGAAATGCTAATCATTTTAATTATTGGGCATGCCAAAACAACAATCAAGGGACGAATCAGCGGCGTATCTACCGTCTCGCCATGAGAATTCTGAAAGGTCCGATGATTGGAAAACTGTCTGTACCTCAGATGAGGTTCTGAGGCTTTGTGCCGCCTAGGCTGGAGCCCAGGTCCTCATTGTTTTCATACTTTTTGGATTTCCTCATCGACGTACACCGGCAAACCACTGTCCCTGTTGGTCTGCTTGGCGATTGCCAACCATAGTTTCACCTTCAGCTCTGCCAACGTGCTTACAGAGAGCGTGGATTGGCTGCACAGCCGTAGAGCAACTTGGGGTTAGTTTTGACCTTTCGTGCTGGCCATGTTTCGTGCTTCCGGAGCTCAAGTCATTGAAGCGTAATAAGTCTCCTAGACCAGACCTCCTCTATCCTTCTCTTTTGAAGGATGGTGGAGTGAGGTTGCTATCGGAACGGACAAAACCTCTCCAGACGATCTGGGAGACTGAAGAGGTACCTCATGAATGGTGCCCATCAACAGTCATTCCCGTTTTCAAAAAGGGGTCCCGAGGTCTATGTGACAATCACAGAGGCATCAGTTTGGTGTCTGTTGCGTTCAAGTTACTCACTGGCCTCATTTTACGTCGGCTCACCAAGCCCAGAGAAAGTCAGATACACAAAGAACAAGCAGGTTCAGGTCTGGTCGGGGGTGTGTTGAGCACATCTTTACCTTACGACGGATCTTTGAACATCGGCGTTCGTATAGGAAGCCGACGGTCGTGGTTTTTTAGACCTGAGGGCTACTTTCGATTCATTTGCTCGTAACGTTCTCTGTAGCTGTCTCCTTCGCGAGGGAGTATCAGAGAAATATGTGAATCTACTGAGATCACTGCACGCTCACTCTGCAAGTAGTGAGAGTTTATTGACAACTGTCCCGGACATTCATCACTTCTAGTGGCGTTCGACAGGGGTGTCCGATTTCACCCTTCCCGATCAATTTTGTCATGGATGACATTCTGGAGGGGGCGCTTCATGAATCCAGTGGGCTTGGTGTTGAGCTTCTTCCTTGCGCTAGATTGACCGATCTGGAGTACGCGGACGACATTGTCTTACTTAGCCCCTCTGCTGAAGACATGCAGACCATGCTGAACAAGGTGAGTGACCGGGCTGGTTTGTATGGAATGCGCTTCGCACCTTCAAAGTGCAAAGTGCTGCTTTCAAGACTGGGGCATTTCCACCCCTACTTTATTGCAGGTAATCTGCTTGAGACTGTGGACAGTTTCACGTATTTGGGTAGCACTATCTCGTCAGCCTGTAATATTGCTGGTGAGATATTAGCGAGTTGCCTTTTCCAAACTGCGTCATCTGTGGAGTCGAAAAGACGTTCGGTTGTTGCTGGAAGGAAGGGTATATAATGCCTGTGTGCGTTCCATTTTGCTGTATGATTCGGAAACGTGGCCTGTTCACAAGCAAGATATCAACAGGCTTGGTGTGTTTGGTCATCGTTGTCTCCGCCAATTGGTCCACATTAAGTGGGCTGATCGCGTGAGCAATGTGGTAGTTCGCCGGCGCGTATTCCGGAACGCTCTGGATGCGCGATCAATTGGTCAACTAATTACGTTGCACAGCTTGCGATGGTTGGGTCACGTTCTCCGTATGCCAGCTGAGCGTTTACCGCACCGGGCACTATATACTGAGGCTACCACCAGTTGGGTGAAACCGCGTGGTTGTCAAGTGACAACGTGGTCACGAAATATGAAGACCTTGACTGCTCCACTGAGCATATTGGGCAGACATCGCCTACCTGGATGGGGTCCTCGTGATCACTCGAACCGCTGGTTGAATACGCTATCCGAGATGGCGATGTGTCGCAGGCAGTGGCGTATGTGTATCCATACCATTTCTAGTTCTTTCGCCTAGTCTTTAATATTTGTTGACCTTCTTAGTAACGTTTCCTTCTAGGATATTCCACGTCACTGTTGAGGTGAGCGGCGACCCGAGCCACAGTACCCTTGGTCAGGCTCATGGCTGTTATGATGATGATGATGAATGCTCGCATATGCCCCTTCCACTCACCCACCCTGGCTACTCTGTTTATGCCGATGTGTTCGGTAGTGCCAGTCAATCCGAAAAGGTATAGCAAGTGGTACTTAATGGTTTTCATTCTGGCCCTACTGTACCTGAAGTAAGGTTCAGGAACATCATAGACGATGGGATTCCGTGGTCGACCGACATCCTCCGCTAGATGTTTTTTTTACTTGCTACAACCTGTCGTTGACGATTTGAGTATCCCATTGAATGCTTTGGATCAAAGCTAAAGTATCCCCACTCTCCAGCGTTTTGTTCAGCCTATCTTTCCCGCCCAGCATCTCTACGTTCACGCCGGCGTCGGTGCTCATACGGGTTACATTCGATTTCACGTTCACTGACTTGTGCTTGTCTCGTTTCTTGGATGGATGGGTCTCCAACAAACTCGGGGGAACCCCGAACACATGGTTAGCCTCAACAGACCCTGTCACAGCTGTCGTAAACATCTCAGTCATCGTTGAATTTTTTGCGGACCGAATTGTAGTGCTTGACGATGGTTGGTCTCCAAAGCTGTGACTGTGTCTTTGAACACAGACCTAGGTGTGAAAAGAGCAGATATAAACTTGTCTCCAACAGCCACGAGGTCAGTGCTTTCATTGCCTTCGATGGCGAGTTGCGTGGTTACATTTGACCCAGTGAACAGCTGTCTGGAAGAACACTGTGAGATTGTAACGTTTTGCTGGACCCAATAACTTTTGGGGTGTCGTCGTTGGCTTTGTCAAACGTGTTGCGGACAGGTTTCATGCGAGGATTTTCTCTGTATTAAATATTGACCTACTTGAGAGTGAATATAGCAACGTTCTTGTGTGGATGTTGTTACTATGCTTACACAGAACATGATGTTTAGTTGAAGCGCATCTTCCGTTTATTTGACGGGTGTGAATTGATGATGTAAGGGGAATTTGTAAAAGTTTGTAGGTTCACGACCATCCACATCGTCTGTAGTAATCACTCTGCGACATGGCAGTGTCGTAGTGAACAGCGAGCCTGTATTCGCAATGTTGTCAGTTCTTGCCTCCTTTTTTAAACATTTTTACCTCTTTCTGTCCGCCCCTTCTCCCATGTTCTCGTCCACACCCACGTACTTATTACTCCACTACTTCCTGGACCACTGTTATCATAATCATGACCAAAAACAGCATTGATGGCTCACACTGATGTTTAGCTGCCATAGAACCCTAAAGAAAGAAGTAGGCACCACTCAAGAAGAAAGAGGATGGGAATAACAGGAGAACCGCGATTCCTACTAACAACCAACTGTGTACTCTTATCTTCATCATCAAGGTGTCTAAATCTTGCAAGTAAACAACCGAGGTATCAATGAAAGTAAGGCATCATCGGCAAGACAGCCTCATGCAGGCTTTCGTGTCATTCATTACATCTAATTCGCAGACAACTCGACCAAACAACAATAACACTCACGCAATTGAACTCGATTAGCCGCCACCTCACCCAACGTCTCCAGCCATCCACTGTGTGAGTCTCTCGGGCCTCAGCTCGGAAGATGAACATGACCTACAATGGTCAACCCCTTCGTGAACGACTTCCTTGCTCTACGCCAGGTCACAATCTGTCCACCTCACGTCTTACGCCAGTCGGCCGCAGCATCGGCAGAGTGCATGTTGTGACGGACGACTAGTTGGCATCCTTAGCTCATGACCAAACTATCTAGGTCTGTTCGAATGTAGGGATTAAACAAAGGAACTCGTTTGGCAATCACCACCAAATGCTCGTTTCCTAATCCTTTCGTTACGTACCGTTTGGTACATCCCGACGCGAGCGATCAAGCGCAGACATCGGTGGTCAAATATATGAAGACGGTTCACGTCCTCTACTCTGAGCAACCACGTTTCACAGTCCTCAAGCAATACAGCCCTTACTTCCGCCTTATATACGCGACCATTGTGCCTCAAAGATATCCCTCTGTCTCCAGAGGTGTCCAGATTAGTGAATACAACCCAAGCTTGAGAGATACGCGCTTTTATTTCATTCTCCACACTTCCGCCGCCGCCACTGATGCAGCTTGTTGCCATTGAACGGTAAGTTGTCTTCTGTAGACCGTTGATCTAAACAATTCAAGTCGTCGTGTGAGGTTATTACAACTTTTGAACACTCTAGAACTCGCCGGGTTTTATGTCGTCGGCATAGAGCATTATGGTTGGTTTTACTGCAGTGAGTAGTTCAAGAACGAAGATAGATCCTTGCGGAACGTCGCTGTTGACAGAGGACCACTTCGACGGCCTTCCATCCACCTTGACGTTGAACCTACGCTTTGTGGTGTACTTGTTAAGCCACGTAAGTAAGCACTGAATGAGACCACAACTCTTGAGTTTCCGTAGCAATGTGTAATGGCCAACCCTGTTAAAGGCTTTGGAGAAGTTAAGATAAACCACACCTGTAGACAGTCGGGCGTCGACAGCCTTCGTCCAGAAGTCTACAGCAGCTTACAGATTCGTGACGCATGAGTATTCCTTATAGGAGCCATGCTACTTCTTGGTAATATGCTGGAGATCTTCAACTTTTGCTCAAAGAGAGTCATCTGGCAGGCTCTCCATCATTTCAGAGACCGCTGAGAACAACTTTGTTGGTCGATGGTTTTCTGGGGAGCCAATTTCAGAGTTAAGTGCGATCTCGAACACTTTCCAGGCTCTCGGTAGACGACAGGTGGGCAGGGAGCAATTAAAATTACTGTAAGCAATCCTGTCAATTCAGTGACAGCTTTTCATTACGACCGAGGATATCAAGTCTGAACTGGATGGTGTGTGGGTTAGTAAGTTCTCCATACTCGTGACTGAAGTTTTGAGCAATTCAATCAAGTCACTGCGTATGTGCTCAAAAGTCGCTGATGATTTACAGTTGTGCACACTTATGTACTGTTTACTGAAAATGTTGGCCGCTTCTGCATGTGTTGGTAAATCCACCAGAGGTTTATAGTTGGGAAATGTCAACCTTACTCCTTGTGTTTGATGCGACTTCACTCTAGAAAATCTCGTGACTCACCTTTAGCTTCTGAGAAATTCCGCGTTTGTAGCAAAACTGCTCCTCTTTGGTACCAGGCATCGCACATTTGTGCTACATGACGTACTTAACAAACACAAGTTCATTCTGTTCCAGCCTAAGCCCTTCAGTGTAATCAGACGTTTGGCTCGATCCCTTAGGCTTCTCAGTTTTCTACTAAATCGAGGATACTTTACGAGAATCCGGTAGCTCGCGGCCTCGGATATCTCCCCAACGATGAGCTGTCAGTAATCATCTAAGCTGAGTGTGATGATGGAGCCAAGTTATTGAGGCTTGACGGCCATGAGCCCGTTCACCGCAACAGTACGGCGGAGTATTCTAGAAGAAAGTTTCCACCAAACGGATGAGGAAGTAGGAAACCGGATAAAGTTGGAGTAAATATGCGCAGCTTTGTGGATGTAGACACACTGTTTATTGCGGCGCGTTACCACGTCTGATTCTGCTTCCAGATCGCTTGGCTCTAGACCAAGAAAGCATCACCTACTTACTTTGGTCAGAGGAACTATAAGAACCTCATATTTCGTATTCCGTTCAGCAATAATCGAACGTGTTCAGCGAGGGTGGTGGGAATTAGTACACCTGTGCCTTAAAGTAGCATCTTGTACTCTGAAGGTGCGAAGCCCATCGGATACGGACCGGGAATGCCATTCGTCTTGTTCAGCATTATCTGTGCGCCTTCGGCGAGAGGCTAATTAAGACCATGTCCTCCACATATGATGGAGAGAAGTACAATACCAAGACTGCTGGATTCACCGAGAATATCGTTACGTCTGTCGCTGCCACGAACGCACAGCTTGGCTATCTTAGTTCGGAGCGTGAGTGGCTGGGTAATGTGTTCAATGACTGCGATGCACGGGTAATAGTGATGGGCTTTTTTACTGACACGCATCTAACAGACTTAGTGTATTGCGTTGTGTGTTCTACGGCGAGCGACAGCAGTGTGCTATATGAAGTTCACCTCGTCCAACCCAACTGTTGACGTACATTATTTGTTACTCACCCTACTCACTTCGAGCCACCAAGGAGAACGTCATGAATTCACTGGCTACAAGCAGGTCAACGCGACTACATCCTTCCTATTTCTACAAACCATCGTCCTAAACGATTTCTTCTCTTTCACCGACCCTGCTTTCTTCTCTGCTGTCTTGTAGTTGTTCTTAAAGATGTTTCCCTCTAATCGTGCCGTAAATAAAGTTGTTTTCTCCCTATGTAAGCCCATATGCATTTATCCTTTGTGAACTCATTGCCCAGGTTACATCTATTCTTTTTCATCTAGCCTTTTGTCTTTACTGTTCCAATCGCATACCTCACCCTATGGCCAGTTTCACTTTTGTTTACGAGAGGTTAGAATGTCAATCCAGTCTGCTGTTTAGCCAATCACTTTGGACCAGCTTTGCTGTGTATTTATCCTCGTGGGCAGCCCAACGTAATCCATTTATAGATTTATGAACGTAATCACCCATTGGCTTCGGCTACTGTGATGGGCTCTTGGGCCAGTTCTCTTTCTCTTCTCAAGGATGGGGGCGAGAGGTTGATATTAGAGCTGAAAGAACTCCTTAGATCAAAACAGACAGAAGACATGTTGTAAACTGTTAGCGTTCCGATTTGCTTTCATTAATCGCTAACGTAAAACCAGCAAATTTCATACAAACTGGTTAAAAGGAACTCTGTTTTGAAGCTGCGGGTGGCTTGGGGAACTAAAGGTGTACCTCTTGATTGGAGCCTGTTCACATTATTTCCCGTTCTCAGGTAGAGGGCTCGAAGTCCAATTGACAACCGAAGAAACATCAAGCTTTTACTTGTTACGTACAAGTTAATCACTGGCAGTTAAATATCAACACGAACCACTGATGTATTGCTGTCCTTGATGATGGTGAATTATTGGCCTTCTATTACGCCAGCCCACCAAACTTAGGGAAAGTCAGTTACGTGAAGAACAGCCCAGATTCCAATCCGGTCGAGGGTGTATTGATCACTTGTCTACCCTAAGACGGATCTTAGAGTACTATCACTCTTACTGACAGCCAACAGTCGTGATCTTTTTAAACTCAAAGTCTGCCTTCGATTCAGTTGCTTGTATCGTCCTTTGGAACTCCCTCTTTCGCAAGGGAGTTCTTACGAAATAAATGAATCACTTACGGTCACTGCATGCTCACACTGCAAGTAGGATGAGTATTTATAAACAGCCTCTTCTGGCTTTCATTATTTCTGGTGGTGTTCACCAAGAGTGTCCGATCTCCTCTTTCGTTTTTGGTTGTGTTATGAACAGTATTTTGGAAAATGTGCCTGAGAAATCGAGTATGCCTGGTCTTGAGCTTCTTTCTGTCACTGGGTTGAACGACGTTGGGCATGCGGATGAAAATATCTTGTTTAGCTCCTCTGCTGAAGACTTAGATCATACTAAACACGATAAGCTTGCATGGAATGGGTATGGGACGGGTTTCACACCTTCCAGGTACAAAGTGTCAGTCCAACACTGAGGCATTCCCACTCCCACATTCATTATTGCGGGTGCTGTGGTGGGGATTATGGTCAGTTTCACATATTTTCCCGTTGGAAGCCATGGTGCGTTTTGCTCTGGGTTATGGTTCATAAACACCACCTGTTAGTTACGAAGATACCACGATCGCAGCGAGAGCGGACATTGAAGCCATGTGACGGCTTACGCATCTCGAGGACGTTTTGAGCCAAACCGGGCCGTGTGACGGTCACACCGGCAGATTCATTCATATTTGGCAGGCCAGTAGGTAGAGGTCTGTTAAATCACAGTCGCCTGGTCTTTCAGATTCGAGATTTAAAATAAGGTTGGTACCGGAAGAAGTATCAGTTTTGATTCACTGCCACCCGCTCGTTGCGTTGGTTGAGAACACTAGTCGTTCTCCTGTCTAGGTACGGGCTTCTTGGCATTATCTCAACTCATGAACCCTCACAACACTAATAAACCCATAATACATCGGCTATTTCGCATTATAACCCGGGTCGCCATCTGTTGCATACAATAAAGTGGATACGCGAAAACATGACACTGCTGACCCTTCCCCCAATGTCCCATCAAATTTGGCTCTCAGCTATTTCTCGACCCCCATTTCTGCTGATTACTCTGCAGGTTCTACGTCAGATAGTAACACTGTGCCGGTAAGTCCCATGTCTTACCGTCCAGCCTTAGGTCCCCCCCGTTCCTTGTTTAGACCTAGGATGCGAATTAATATAGGTGCTTTCAACGTTCTCACGCTAAAACAGACAGGTCCGCAGGCCACTCTTGCACGAACGTTAGGCTCATTGAATGTCGATGTTTGTTGCATTTCGGAGACTGGAATCTAGGACAGTAGTCAACGTATAAAACCAACAACACCCGTATTGTCTACCTGATACTAGGTAAACACTTCGGGTGATTCCGGCACCGTCGCTAACGGTCAGGCTGGAGTCGGTGTAGTCCTCAGCACGACGACCACAGCGGCATTAGTAGATTGGACTGCTGTTAACAGTAGACTGTGCTGTCCGCCTGACAGGTTCTGTTAAGGCCAGCTGTAGACGCAAAACCTTCAGATGTCTTTTTATTATGCTTGCGTCAGGTGTCAAGGACGCGTTTTACTGGGATCTGGCCGCTGTCTTTCGGTTGACACATAGTTCTGATACAATCATTCTGGCCGGAGGTATGGATGCCCAGGTCGGACGCCTTGGTAAGGCCGAACCTCGTCTAGATGGCAGATTTGGGATAACATCGCATCGTTGGGAGAATGGTGGATGGCTGTTGCAACTGTTCGCCGAGCATAGGCTGTTTTCAGCCAGCACTAGTTTTAGGCATCGTGCACGTCATCGCTTTACCTGGTGCACACTTGGGTTCAAATCATGCGTTCTTATGTCGTCGTTTCGTCCTTACTTTTGCTGGGCAATGACTCGCTGTTGAGAAACTGGCTTTACCATCAGTAAAGCATAAATAACAAACCAGCTTAGAAAACTGCATTAGTGGTTCTCACTCTGGAGATCCTACTAGCTGCTGGACTCAAATCTCACAGGCCATTCGGGAAGCAGGTATTGTAGCATGGGGCACATGGGTTGAACAGACATTGGACCTCGGAGGAATCTTTGGAGTTGTTAGAAGCCAGCCAGAACATTCCTCCTGGTAGCTCAAATAAAAAGTCTAGAAGAAATATCCGTAGGAACCTGAAACGTAGTCTAAAGGCTGATTGTGAGGTTTGGTTGGCAGGAACCGCTTTTGCTTCAGTAAACACTGGCACACTATTTAAACTTATCCGTGCCACTGGTCCCAGGCGACCGTCTGTCAGTGAAGCTATCAGCGAGACAGATGGCACACTCATCTATAATAAGTCCAGAAGGTTAGAGCGGTGGGCGGAACACTTT